>SJYO01021566.1:213969-354480 GCA_006410555.1 Capra ibex
ATAATATATAAGTAAAGACAATGTATATTATTATGTTATAACGTATATTATTTATATTATATAATATAAAATATATAATATATAATTATAATAACATATTACAATATGTGTTACATTATAACATATAATATATTATATTAATATATATTTTGTTAATACAATTTTATATTATATATATAATATATTAATATATAATATATTATATAATATGTATGAATTATATATAATATAAATATATTATACATTGGTCCGAAGGGACCACCGAGTCTGCCATTTCTTAGATGGAAGTTCCATCCTCTAGGTCCAAGTTAAGGACCCAGTCCTTCTAGGGTACCTCTTCCCTTACCGATGGTCATAAGGACGGACTGATTAAGGTACCTGTCTCCTCGGACCGTCCGATGTCAAGTAAAATATTCATATACGTATATAGCTCGACATGTGAAGTCAAAACACGAGATTCAATGTGTTATTAATTTTTACATTTAAAAATTTTAAAAATTACTTATCTTATTTGTTAATTATGCAACCACGTAAGTTCCGTACTTTATCGTCTTACGTCCTGACCAGGTCACCCACGTGCGTACCTCTTAACCCCGGGTCCCGAAGTCTACGGGTCAGAGTGGTGTTCCACCGAGAGAGGAGGGAGTTCTGAGTTCAGAGGCCCTCCCTTTTGGGTGACTTCTGCTGTAACGAGTGAATCTTTATAAGGACTTCCACCTTCCAACACACGAGGTCTTTCGTCTCGCATCCGGATCCCATCTTTACGACACGTGACTACGACCGGAGTGATGTCTCCTAACATCGGGAAAGTTTTGTTCCCTGACTTAGGGTCGAAACAGTGAGGGATCGACACACTGGAACCTTTATAAGTAATTGAAGAGACACGGGGTCATAGGAGTAAACATGTCACCTTATTAGTATTAAACATCACACCACCACCAACAAGTAAGTGCACTTTACTGAATCAGAAGTTCTTCGAGAATCTTGTAGTGGACATGTCTTCTTCTCGAGACCCTGAAGGGACTACCAGGTCACCAATCCTGAGACGGAAAGGTGACGTCCCCCGTGTCCAAACTAGGGACCAGTTTCTTGATTCTAGGGTATTCGACCCGTCGTACCGTTTTTTTTTTTCCTCTTCTCGAGTTTCAGTAATAGCCTTATTATAACTCTACTTTAGAGTCATTACTTATCCCCTTCTGGACCGGTGGGTGAAGACGTCCCTGGTTAACCCATACCTCTCGGAACGGTTCGTCCTCTACAGTAAAACCCAAGACACAAGAAAACGGTCTCGGACTACCGGGTGAGTGTCGGTGGTGTCGGTCACGACTAAGTCTAGACACTGGGTATCTCCCACTGTGCTCAGAAAGACAACCATGGCTTTGACACCGAGCCACACCCTCTATCTTACGCATGTGTGCACGAGTTGACGAAGTCAGCACAGGCTGAGACACACTGGACCACCTGACATCGGGGGTCCAAGGAGACAGGTACCCCAAGAGGTCCGTCTTTATGACCTCGCCCAACGCCAAAGGAGAAGGTACCCTAGTAGGGTTGGGTCTCTGACTCGGGCACGGAGAAAACAGAGGACTTGATTCGTCCACCTAAGAAATGGTGATCACGGTGGACCCTTCGGGCCCTCTATCTTATTACGGGGGGGGATCTTAAAGGTGTAGGATTAGGGATCCTGGACACTGATACACTACGACACACCGTTTTCCCCTAAACGTCCACACGAATTGAGTTCGTAGAACTCTACCCTTCTAATAGGACTGTTAATAGTCCTTTCCAGGTCACATTGATGAACCCAGAAATATGTTCCCTCCGTTCTCCCAGTCTCAGTCTCTTCCTCTACACACCTGTCTTCGTCTTCAGTCTCAATACACCGACCCTCGGTTCCTTACGTCCGTCGGAGACCTTTGACCTTTTCCGTTCCTCGTCTAAGAAGGAATCTCGGAGGAAAAAAAAAAAAAGGAAAATTTTTTATAAATACTTAAACCGACGTGGTCCAGAACACCCCAGAAATCAAGGTCGTACGCTTGCGAATCAACGTAGTACGCCCTAGATCAAGGGACTCGTCTCTGTTGGACCCGGGGGACGTTACCCTCGCACTTCAGAATCGGTGACCTGGTACTCCCTTCAGAGAAAACTTTCTTCTTCCGAAAACTAAAATCGGGTTCTTCTGGATACGTTCTAAAGACTGGAGGTCTTGACATTCTATTATTTGAACACAATAAGATTCGGTAATTCTAACACCAGTCGACAATATCGTCGCTAACCTTTGATTATGTCAGTTACATTCGTTACAGACCCGTTAAACCACCACAAACATCGACATGCGGATTTAAAAAAAAAATTAAATTTATCCTTTATGCTAGGGGACCAAGTTTTAAGTCGTTCATATATGTTGATGAACTCTTTTGACAAAGAGTCATAAGACGATTTGTATATATATATATATATATATATAGGAAATTGGGACGTGAACGTCGGGACGGATGTATGACTTATCCTCCCGTATCCATACAGGTGGTTTCCTGAGTCTGTTCTTACAAGGACCGTCGTTATAAACGTCAACGGTTTTTAACCTGTATACCCTGAGAGTCTTGAGTTGGACCGAGTTCTGAGACAGACCTTCGTGAAAGATTAGCAACCCGACAGGGACGTAGACCCGTCGGAAGGGCCCTCCAACCACCCGCGTCCGACTCCCACGGTCCCACACCCGACTATTACAGGAAGGTCGAGGTTCGACCCACGTCACTATCCTCACCCTTCTCGGACCTTGTAGTAGTCATAATGTTCTCGGGTTGTGACTTGGGTCCAGGAAACGGGACCCGGTCTTATTATAGAGACGCACCGACCGTGGAGGGGACATGGAGGATGACGAAACTCTATTCATAGTTCTTTAAACTCGAGACTAACCATTGTGTATCCCTTTTATTAATTATGAGGTTTACGTACTACGACGACACACGATTCAACGAAGTCAGGACAGGCTGAGAAACGCTGGGAGACTTGACGTCGGACGGTCCGAAGAGACAGGTACCCTAAGAGATCCGTTCTTATCACCACACCCAACGGTACGGGAGGAGGTCCCCTAGAAAGACTGGGTCTCTAGTTTGGTTCAGAGTACAGAGGACGTAACTGTCGGCCGAAGAAATGGTGATTCCGGTGAACCTTTCCGGTTTACTTACTATGTCGAAGGTTTACACTTTCTTACCCGAACCCGAACGGTCTAATCGACATTTTCCTAACGACAATAAGGTCTGAACTGAAAGAGTTTCGGATACTCGGGACTCTTATCCCTCCGATGAGGTCTAGTTCTCAGTCCTTTTTGGGTGTGGGCGTCAAGGACATTCTTACTGTTGACGTCTCTGGTCGGGGAGGCAAGACGTACGACACAACGGTCTCTCTACCCTCACACGGACGCAGGGCCAGTCCGGAGACACGGGTCTGTCGACAGAGGTAAGACTCCCACTGTCGGGTCACTCGGAGCGAATTTTTTTTTTTTTTTTATGGGTCCCTTCAAGATCTTAGTAGACCTAGGTTAGTAAAAATGTTCGTCGTTTTCAAGACCCTTTGAATGAACACCTTTGGTGAGTTAAAAGAAGCGAGCAGTTTACCTCCATTAGTATTAGACCGATATCCCTTGACGACCCTACTAATTCACCGAAGACGTCCCGTGTGTTCTTCCTTACACCCAAACGTCCCGAGTTTCGAATGTGTTCTTGATCCTCCTTTCTAAAGCTTTACTGAGGTTTCTAGAATCCTACGTACTTAGGGAGTAGACGTGGAAATAAATGTTTCGTTCCGAAGTAACTCGATTTCTGTTTTTAAGTCTTTTTGTATCGGGTACATATTAACTTACTATTTATCTAGATTTAATTATATAAATCTAATTTTTGGAGTTTAGTCTATTACGTCCCTGGAGGGACCACCCGGTCACCGATTCTGAGTCCAAGTTAGGGACCAGTCCCTTGATCTAGGGTGTACGACGTTGATTCTTAAGCTTACGGTGCTATTTTCTAACGAGTCCGACGTTGATTCTGGGTCCCGTCGGTTTCCTTTTATTCATTTATTTATTTATAAAAATCTTTTGTCTATTACGTTACTATACTAGTTTATTCCGTAAGTGAGAAGTTGTCGGTCGTTTGCACCTACAGAAGGTTCGAAGGGCGGTCGAGGGAGACCTGTCGGTGTGGGTTTACTCTTTACATCTGTGTTGTCGAAGAAGGGGGACGGTAAGAGAGATAACACAAGGGATTACCGTTGGGTGAGGTCATGAGAACGGACCTTTTAGAGTACCTGACTCTTGGGACCATCCGATGTCAGGTACCCCAGCGTTTCTCAGTCTGTACTGACTCGTTGAAGTGAAAGGGAAAGGGGTGTATTTGGGACAGGTGGGACCCGGACTCTCAAAAGACGTTTCTCGGTACTGGACCCTCGAGAGACCCCAGGAGAGTCTCTGTTCGAGACTACAGAGGACGACCCCTCGTCTCGGGTTCTAGAGACTCGACTACTATTGAAAACCGGGGGCTAAGGAGTGGGGAGGGACACAAGTGCGAGAAATGGTACATTGAAACATCAGTGTACTGAGACCCAACCGACACCCTGGACGAAAGTGGTCGTCTTACTCGACCTTCACTGTCTCGCGGTTAGGGGTCGGATTCAGAATTAACTCCCCGGGGGTGGGCAAAGTTGGACATGAAAACAACGCTACTCTGGTCCGATCTAGTGGGTTGTCGACTGTGGGGTGGTGGTGGGGGATGGGACGGGGTCTGAACACCCATTCGTGTCGACTCGGGTCCTTTTGGTAAGTCGGTTCTAGTCGGATTTAACGGGTCCGTGGTGTTTGAACACTCGATTTACTTTCAATGACTCCCAGTCCCGACCAAACAATGTGTCGTAACGATGACGTCTTCGATTTACCATACCCTTTAGACGTCCAGGTTTGATTCGATGGTCTTTTTCACGGTTTCGGTCTCATGAAAGGGTTTACCCAGGACTGGATAAATGGTTCGGAGGAACCGGTCCGAGGGAGGGTGTGTTTCTACGTGGGAAAAGGGTCTTGTTCCCCCTAAGAGAGTCCGGAACTGATGGACAGGAAATTTCGAGACGAGATTACAGTGAAGGAAGTTCTTCTGTAGAACCTTGGGTCCGTCACAGGTGTCGACTTATATCAAGTTACAACAGCGACGTAATCGGTTTATAACTTTGTCCTCATGAGACGTCTCGGTCCCTCGATTACAAGTCCCCTAAAGAGTCCTTTCTTATGGTCCCACACAGACGGAAAGAGGTTCCGAGGATCTTTCGTCCCTGAGGATTCTCCTCCACAGCCCCAGTCCCGGTCCCATCTACGATTGAGTCGACTGGCACGAGGTAGGTCGGTGGTTTCCCGCAAGAGTTTTGTGGTTGGACTGAAGAACCGAAGTTTAAGGGTGTCACCGAGGCTCAATAAGAACTAACGAAAGCCAAGTTTAGGACCCAGGTGGTGAACTAAGTAAGACTTTGAGACCTGATCTCTGATGGAGAGGTCTAGAGATAAAGAGGTACCCCAGCAAGTCAAGTCAAGTCAGCGAGTCAGCACAGGCTGGGAAACGTTGGGGTACTTGGCGTCGTGCGGTCCGGAGGGATAGGTAGTGCCTGAGACCTGAGATGGGTTTGAGTGCAGGCAACTCACCCACTACGGTAGGTTTGTAGAGTAGGAGACAGTAGGGGAAGAGAAGGACGGAAGTTAGAAACGGTCGTAGTCCCAGAAAAGTTTACTCAGTCGAGAAGTGTAGTCCACCGGTTTCATAACCTCAAAGTCGAAGTTGTAGTCAGGAAGGTTACTTGTGGGTCCTGACTAGAAATCCTACCTGACCAACCTAGAGGAACGTCAGGTTCCCCGAGAGATCTCAGAAGAGGTTATGGTGTCAAGTTTTCGTAGTTAAGAAGCCGTGAGTCGGAAGAAATATCAGGCTGAGAGTGTAGGTATGTACTGATGACCTTTTTGGTATCGGAATTGATCTGTCTGGAAACAACTGTTTCATTACAGAGACGAAAAATTATACCACAAATCCAACCAGTATTGAAAGGAAGGTTCCTCATCCGCAGAAAATTAAAGTACCGACGTTAAATGATAGACGTCACTAAAACCTCGGGGGAGCGGTTTTTCAATCGATGACAAAGGTGACAAAGGGGTAGATAAAGGGTACTTCACTACCCTGGTCTACGGTACTAGAAGCAAAAGACTTACAACTCGAAATTCGGTTGAAAAAGTGAGAGGAGAAAGTGAAAGTAGTTCTCCGAGAACAAAGAAGAAGTGAAAGACGGTATTCCCACCATAGTAGACGTATAGACTCCAATAACTATAAAGAGGGTCGTTAGAACTAAGGTCGAATACGAAGAAGGTCGGGTCGTAAAGATTACTACATGAGACATATATTCAATTTATTCGTCCCACTGTTATATGTCGGAACTGCATGAGGAAAAGGATAAACCTTGGCCAGACAACAAGGTACAGGTCAAGGTTGACAACGAAGGACTGGACGTATATCCAAAGAGTTCTCCGTCCAGTCCACCAGACCATAAGGGTAGAGAAAGTCTTAAAAGGTCAAATAACACTAGGTGTGTCAGTTTCCGAAACCGTATCAGGTATTCCGTCTTTATCTACAAAAAGACCTTGAGAGAACGAAAAAGCTACTTGGTCGGATACAACCGTTAAACTAGAGACCAAGGAGACGGAAAAGATTTTGGTCGAACTTGTAGACCTTAAAGTGCCAAGTGCATAACGACTTCGGACCGAACCTCTTAAACCTAGTAATGAAATGATCGCACACTCTACTCACGTTAACACGCCATCAAACTCGTAAGAAACCGTAACGGAAAGAAACCTTATTCTTACTTTTTCACTGGAAAAGGTCAGGACACCGGTGACGACTCAAAAGGTTTAAACGACTGTATAACTCACGTCGTGAAAGTGTCGTAGTTGAACTTCCTAAACTTTTTCGAGTTGACCTTAAGGTAGTGGAGGTGATCGAAACAAGTATCACTACGCAAGATTCCGGGTGAACTGAAGTGTAAGGTCCTACAGACCGAGATCCACTGGTAGTACTAATAGACCCAACACTTCTAGAAAAAACATATCAAGAAGACACATGAGAACGGTGGAGAAGTTACTGGGGTCACCCCAGTAACCCACTTAATGTATCTCACAAAGGACAATTCGACCCTGTCACAGAGAATCCTACAAGAGTCATGCCGATTGATGGTGTAGGAGGTCAGACCCGTCTTTCGTCTGTAGTCTAGGTTTCACTCACTGACCGCACTCAAATTATTTTTCTGACGAATGGTAATGAGTCGGTGTGTGTGTGTTTTCTTACCTTACAACGGTAAACGTCGTTTTATCTCTCGGATCCCTAATAGTATGTTCACTTGATTCTGTCTCTTTCTGTATATACTATAGTAAATATACACCTTAGATTATTTATTACGTTTACTTAGATACATGTTTTGTCTCGGTGTCTGTATGTTTTGTTAGAATACCAATGGTTTCCCCCTTCCCTCCCCCTTCTCCCTATTTAGTCTTCTTAATTGTCTATGTTTGATGATACACATTTCGTCTATTCGTTATCCCTAAATGGATATCGTGTCCCTTAATACTCTGAAGGGTCCACCATTTCTTAGACAGACGGGTCGTCCGTTGTGTCCAAGTTAAGGACCCAGTCCTTCTAGCGGATCTCTTCCTTTACCGTTGGGTGTGGTCATAAGAATGGACCTCTTAGAGTGCTTGTCTCCTCGGACCGACCGATGTCAGGTACCCCAACGTTTTTCAGTCTGCGCCGATGATTGTATTATGAAATTTCGTTGATATTTCACTTCAGCGAGTCAGCACAGGCTGAGAAACGCTGGGGTACCTGACATCGGATGGTCCAAGGTGGTAGGTACCTTAAAAGGTCCGTTCTTATGACCTCACCCAACGGTAAAGGAAGAGGCCCTCTAGAAGGGCTGGGTCCCTAACTTGGGTCCAGGGGGTGTACTATCCATAACATCCGTCTGCGAAATGGCAGACTCGGTGTTCCCTTCGGGGTATTATGAAATTTCGTTGATATGCGGTTAAAAATTTTTTTCTCTGATAAATGTTTCCACCTCGTCACTCGTCCCTCTGGCGTTCCGACCACTTCCTCAATTCCCGTTCTTTCTCCCCTCAAAACTAATGGGGGTCCGGACCTTCTTGTGTCTACACACACTTCACCTGGGGGTCTGTCCTCGACACCCGCCTTTCTATGTTGGTTGACCTCCGTTGAGGGTGTGGTTCGTGCCACGACCTCTGTATTTGTAGGGAGGAAAGTTAGAGAACAGTCACAGGGGTAACCGGTTGGGTTTGTCCTTCGATCTCCAGTTCTTTTGGGAACCACCCTGAAGGAATCACCAGGTCACCGATTCTGAGGTCCGAGGGTTACGTCCCCCGGGCCCAAGTTAGGGACCAGTCCCTTGATCTAGAGTGTACAGATTTGATTCTTAACGGCTTTGAGATCTAAGGTGTACGGTGTTGCTTTTAACTTGTAGGACATACGGTGTTGATTCTGGATATGTCGGTTTATTTATTATAATTTTTTTTTTTTTTTTCTTTCGGGTCCCATCAGGTATAACTGATTGGAGGGTTGTAAATAGTATCACCTAGTCTTTTCTCGTTTGTTTTTTATAGGTCATATAATAGTCGTCGTCGTTGACATAAGTAGAACAATAAGTTGATGAACAGTTGATGTTTAACCGGGAATGGTTCTCGTGAGGGTTGTTGACTTGTTGTTTCCGTAAACGATAGACGGAGATCGACAACTGGAAGTTGTTGGGGACTCCCTCAAGCCCCACCTCACTCCGTGAGACACGAGGTCCCTTCGACGACCCTGTCCAGAAATCTATCAACTTACAAAAATCCTTGTCTAAAATACTAGAGTTAGGAACGTAGAGGAGTGTAGATCTCTTCGGGAAGTACCACTGTAGTCTAGGAGCACTGATTGTCTTTTGAAAACATTTTACTCACGAAGTACCGTAACTTGAGGGGGAAGTGGTTTTGGAATATACAACTGAAAGGGGGTGACGACGAAACCTCGTCAGACAGTCTCGATAGACTCTACGACGGAGGGCCCGACGTCAGGAGTAAAACGGGGTTTCTTTTGAATTGAGTGTTGAGAGTTCAACATGTAGAAAAAAGTCAGCTGTATGAGTAATACCAGATTCTCCCAGAAGTTTCAGACCGGAGGGTGAAGGGTAGTGTAATGGGGTGGAGGGGATGAGGAGAGACTTTGGGTCTTTAACTGGGTTTTTCACACGTTCCCTTGGGAGACCTTCTACCATTCCAAGACTAAGTACTATCCTTAGACCAATCGTGCCTAGATGTACGAACAGTATTCAGATTCTCACGTATTCTAACACATAAAACCACATAAATTTGAGATATCCTTTTCATTTTAGATTTATTCATTTTATTTTGTCTTTTATTTATAACTTGTGAATAATAAAAATGGGCACCCTATCGTAACTCTCTCTTCACATGAAACTTTCCGTTTTCTTTTTAGTCTCCCTCATTGTCTATTTGTCCCTCTATCCTTCCATTCACCTGTACACTATTTCGTTCATCGCAATTTACCATTATCAACTTAGATCCACTACTCAACCTCTTCCGTTACCGTGGGGTGAGGTCATGAGAACGGACCTTTTAGGGTACCTGCCTCCTCGGACCATCCGACGTCAGGTATCCCAGCGATTCTCAGTCTGTAATGAGTCGCTGAAGTGAAAGTGAAAAGTGAAAGTACGTAACCTCTTCCTTTACCGTTGGGTGAGGTCACAAGAACGGACCTCTTAGGATCCCTACCCCCTCGGACCACCCGACGGTAGATACCCCAGTGTGTCTCAGCCTGTGCTGACTTCGCTGAATCGTCTCTGATCTCTAGAGAAGTTCTTTTAATCTCTATGGTTCCCTTGTAAAGTACGTTTCTACCCGAGTTATTTCCTGTCTTTACCATACCTGGATTGTCTTCGTCTTCCATAATTCTTCTCCACCGTTCTTATGTGCCTTCTTGATATGTTTTTTCTAGAAGTACTGGGTCTATTAGTACTACTACACTAGTGATTAGATCTCGGTCTGTAGAACCTTACAATTCAGTTCACCCGGAATCTTTCGTAGTGATACTTGTTTCGATCACCTCCACTACCTTAAGGTCACCTCGACAAAGTTTAGGACTTCCTACTACGACACTTTTACGACGTGAGTTATACGGTCGTTTAAACCTTTTGAGTCGCCACCGGTGTCCTGACCTTTTCCAGTCAAAAGTAAGGTTAGGGTTTCTTTCCGTTACCCAAGGTTTTAGTGACGTCTACCACTGACGTCGGTACTTTAATTTTCTGCGAATGAGGAACCTTCTTTTCAATACTGGTTGGATCTATCATATATGTTTTCGTCTCTGTAATGAAACGGCTGATTCCAGGTAGATCAGTTCCGATACCAAAAAGGACACCAGTACATACTTACACTCTCAACCTGACACTTCTTCCGACTCACGGCTTCTTAACTACGTAAACTGGACACCACAACCTCTTCTGAGAACTCTCAGGGAACCTGACGTTCCTCTAGGTTGGTCAGGTAAGACTTCCTCTAGTCGGGACCCTAAAGAAACCTCCCTTACTACGATTTCCACATCGAGGTCATGAAACCGGTGGAGTACGCTTCTCAACTGAGTAACCTTTTCTGAGACTACGACCCTCCCTAACTTCCGTCCTCCTCTTCCCCTGCTGGGTCCTACTCTACCGACCTACCGTAGTGCCTGAGCTACCTGCACTCAGACTCACTTGAGGCCCCCTACCACTACCTGTCCCTCCGGACCGTACGACACTAAGTACCCCAGCGTTTCTCAGCCTGTGTTGACTCGATGACTTGACTTGACTACTCACAAGTGATACTTTAATAAAGTCTGAAAGAGATACACGTTTTTAAAAGTAATTTTTCCAACCCTTTTTACATTTTTATTTTCGACTACTCCCACCGAAGTCGTTTCTTTACAGCTATCTTAACCAATCTCCTAGGTTCTTTTGTTCTTAAAGAGACCCTGAAAGGTGTCTTTGGTGTCGGTGAAGGGACGTCACAAGTCCTTACTAATACGGTCGACAATTCACGACCTAGTCTTCTTTCCGGGGGTGTCTCTTTACTTTGATCGTCTTCTCTATAGCGGGGTGAAGAGTCTTTGGGACACTGTCTCTCGAGACAAGTTGTAGAATTAAATAGATAATAAGTAAGTTGTTTGTAAAGAACTTTGGGAGGAGAAATGGGTCGGGACGGGAGTTCCCCGAGGTCACCACCTCTGTCTGAATAAGGAGTCTCTACTAGATCTCACTAGTGTTGTCAATCCCTCCTTCGGGTCCCTGACACCCTCAAGGTTTCCTTCTAGCTCGGTCTGACCTCCAGTCTGTCCCGAAGGACAACCTCTCCTATAGATTCCACTCAGAATTTTCTCCTCATCCACAGTCGGTCCATCTCTCTTTCTCTCCCGTCCTGGGCCCTTTTCGTAAGACCCATCTTCCTTGCCGTGTGTCTTTTTGGTCCTTCACTCGTATTCTGAGGTTACGAAGGCCATTTGTCTTCAAGTCCTGTTGATCTTATGTTTACATTTATTCCCACCCCCTCTCCGCATTCTCCGTCCTTCCTCAGACGTAGTGCATCTTCCCATCCATCCCGGTGTTTTTCGTGAATCTGACAGAGGACTGTCACGACCCTTAGTACTTTCCCACTATCACTTGAGCCGGACGAAACGTTTTCTAAGGTTGACGTCCCGTTCACTTCCCCCACTCCTTGTGTAGACAGTCCTATCCGATCCAATACGACGCCTCTGCCGAGGTCGTAAGTCACCGAGTTTCTGTCAAATGAGGAACACTCGTAGTAAGGAGTGAGACAAGGTGCAGCAGGAGTGTGATACTGGGACCGACTGTTTTCTAGAAGGTAAACCTTCCAACCACCAGTATCGTTGTTCCTGTGTCTTTTATCTCTGCGTACATTCAAATTTGCGAAGGTACGACTTCGTCGGACGCAGTGAAGGCGAGAATAAAGTAACCGGTGTTGTTCAGTGCACCGGTGCACAAAGAAATTCCGTCCTTTCCCATTAGGAGGGTTTACGGGTCTCCATTCCTTCCTGATAGATAACCCGGGTCCTAACCACTGGCGTTCGCCCGGACTCGTGTCTTAGAACCTCTTGTCGCCCTCGCCCGTTCTCTTCTCCATCGGGCCTGAGTTCGTCATCTTTCCCTTCTTTACTCATCTAAACTCTCTATAAGTTCTTAGTGTGTCTTAAGACATTTACGACCGGTAAACAGGATTGAAGTATTAGATTTTTGATTGGTTGGTCCGAAGGGACCACGGAGTCACCATTTCTTAGACGTACGGTTACGTTCCCTATGTCCAAGGTAGGGACTAGTCCCTTCTAGGGTGTGCGGTGTGTCGTTGATTCGGGGACTCGGTTTGAAGACCTCGGACCCACGGGATTTTGGACACGAGGTGTTGTTCTCTCCGGTGCGTTACTCTTCGGGCGGGTGGTGTCGATCTCTCATCGGGGACATGAGACGTTGATCTCTTTTCGGGCTCGTTGTTTCTTCTGGGTCGTATCGGTATTTATTTATTTATTTATTATGTAAATTTTGTGTGTGTGTGTGTGTGTTTCGAGGATTCACGACTCTAGTCATAGACGAACAAAGGGTCGAGTGTAAGTTATTTACAAATTTTCTACTTTTTTTGTCGGTTTGTTGTTTTTTGTTATTTTTTAATGGTAGTCCATTTTACCTATATATAACCAGTTTCCTCTACTTGAACAAAAATATTCTACTAATTAAAGACCCTTAGATCGTATGTCGTAGTCAAGTCAAGTCAACGAGTCAGCATAGACTGAGAAACACTGGGGTACCTGACGTCGTGTGGTCTGAAGGGGTAGGTAGTGGTTGAGGGTTTCAAACGAGTTTGAGTACAGGTAGCTCAGTCACTACGGTAGGTTGGTAAAGTAGGAGACAACAGGGGAAGAGGAGGGCGGAAGTCAAAAAGAGTCGTAGTCCCAGAAAAGGTTACTCAGTAAAGAAGCTAGTCCACCGGTTTCATAACCTCGAAGTCGAAGTCGTAGTCAGGAAGGTTACTTATAAGTCCTGACTAAAGGAAATCCTATCTGACCAACCTAGAGGAACGTCAGGTTCCCTGAGAGTTCTCAGAAGAGGTTGTGGTACTAAGTCTTCGTAGCTAAGAAGGCGTGAGCCGAAAGAAATATCAGGTTGAGAGTGTCGGTATGTACTGATGACCTTTTTGGTATCGAAACTGATCCACCCGGAAATAACCGTTTCATTGTAGAGAAGAAAAATTATATCACAGAACCAACCAGTATCGAAAAGAAGGTTCCTCGTTCACAGAAAATTAAAGTACCGACGTCAGTCGTAGATGTCACTAAAACCTCGGGCTCTTTTATTTCAGACAGTGACAAAGGTAACAAAAGGGTAGATAAACGGTACTTCACTACCCTGGCCTACGGTACTAGAATCAAAAAACTTACTTGTGTGTCGTACCACTGAAATTAATGACGATACATAATAAATGAACTTTTAGTGATTTTTCATCTAGTGGTGTGTGTATGTGTGTTACACTGATGTACTCCACCACAACAACAAGTCAACGATTGAGTACAGACTAAGAAACGTTGGGGTACCTGACGTCGTACGGTCCGAAGGGACAGGAAGTGATAATCGGACTAACACCATTAATAAAGTATTACATATACATATAGTTTAGTAGTAAAACACGTGGTATTCGTGTATGTTAAAAACAGTTAACATGGAGTTATTTCGACACCTCTTTTGGTTAGTCACTGACAGTCTTGTTTTTTACCCGAGACTCCCGACGAACTTCATCGTCGATTACAAACTCACGGGTGTCAAAAAGATTTGGTCGTGGCAGGTTGTCTTGACATTGCCACTCGAAGTTTACATTAAGACGTAAAAGATCAGTGATGTAAAATTTTTTCGTTTTTCTTTTTCCACTTTATTTAGTATGAATTTAGGTTGTGTAAGTCTTATAATAGTGAAATCCTACACTAGTTGTATTTTTAATGCTTACTGAACGACATGTAAGAAAATAAAAAAATATGACACTCCGCTCTCGCTCAATCGATTCTATCGCACAAGTCCGAGAGACCGGGGTGTAAAACATTTATTACTGACACATTGTCGACTCTAGTAAACATCGTGACGTGTACGCGAACCAGTACTCGATGACGCCCGACTTCCGTATACACTCGAGGTGGATCTTTCCCCGGCGCACTGACGCGGAGTCCCGACACAGACAACCCAGTCGGCACTCTCCTCGCCTATGTCGCTCAGACGACGATCCCGACGACATGGTCGGTCCTCACTTGTTTATGACGAGGAACGTAAAAGAAGGTCGGGGAATTGAGAGAGGAACGGATGGGACCCAAGTCGCTTGTCACGCCTGTCACACTTGTCGCCCTGTTGACCGTGACACTAGTCCTAGTCGGTATGTGTACGTTTCAGAAGGTTTACGTCAGGGATGAAATGTAACTATCGCGTGGAGACAAATCTCGTCGGTGCAAATTTCCCGGTCTACCGATCACCGATGGGAGAACCTGTCTCGTCCAGATCTGTGTAATCGACTAATCCTACAGAAGAAGGTAAAATGTCTACTCCTTTGACTCCGTGTCTTTCGATCTTCCCTGAACCGGTTTCAGTGTGTACCCACCTCCTCGTCCTAAAACCTGGTCCGTCACCTCGAGGACGGTACATCTTGACTCTACCCGACTGTGTCCAGTGAATAATCCGACCCACTCACTGTCGCGTGTCCTCTGGTGAGGAGTGAGTGGTCTCCAGAGACGTCTCTCTCTTGGGACTACCGAGAACTCTGAGGACCTCCCCTTTGGGTGTCACCCTGGGTTCGGACTCCCACTTACACCCTTACGTCTCTATGATCTTTCCTGAGCCAACAGAACGGGGAATGAACGGTCTCTAACGGTTTTTTAATTCTTTTAGGGGAACACGTAGACTGATGTCTGACTACCGACGTTTACGATGAAAAAAAAATTCATATCAACTAAATGTGTAATACAATAAAGGTACACACGTTGTTTCACTAAGGTAATATGTGTGTGTATATATGAAAAAATAAGAAAAAGTAATTTAAAATCATGTTCTATGACTTATACCAAGGGACACGATCTGTCATTTTAAGAATAAATAAAATACATATCATCCCACGTAGACAATTAACTATAAGGGTTAATGGGGAGGGGGCGGAAACAACTTCAAACAAAAGACACAGACTCAGACAAAGACAATGTATCTATTAGAGATCAAAGTAGGTATAACGACGTTTACCGTATATCAAGTAAGAAAAAATACCCACTCATTATAAGGTTATAAGGTGCAGAAGAAATAGGTAAGTGGACAATTATCCGTGAATTCAGCGAAGGTACAGAACCGTAATAACCTTTATTACTACGTTATTTGTCACTCCACGACCACAGAGAAATAGTGGTCTACTTCGTCTTTCAACCTCACTCAGGAGACACTTCGGGGTCTGGCCCCCCACCTCCATCCCCCCACTGTTCCGGAGAGTGATTCTCGCTAAGATACGGTCGAGGTCTTTCTCTTGAGGTCACAGGGAACAGTACTGGGAAGGAAAGGTTCACCCCTTTGACTCCGAGTCTTTTCGGTGTCCTTCCTATCTTTCCTACGTAGTCCTTCCTACCCTTTTAGAGGAGGGTGCGGGTAAGGCACCGGTGGGTTAAAGAAAGTTTCAGTTTTGGTCAATAACGGAACACACTTAAAGGACTTCCCAAAATCCGTATATGTTCACAAATGTGTATCTAGCAAAAAAATTGTGCTACGCACGCTCGAGTCAGCACAGACTTAGAAACACTGGGGTACATCGGACAGTCCGAGGCGACAGGTACCCTAAAAGGTCCGTTCTTATGACCTGACCCAACGGTAAAGAAGGAGGTCCCTTAGAAGGGCTGGGTCCTAGATTGGCATCAGATAACGCAATCGTCCACCTAACAAATGGTGACGCGGTGGACCCTTTGGGTAAATTGTGGTACCATCGTGTGTTAAGACGTAGAATGAAATTAAAAATTGAACTCTAATAGAAGTCCCAAAGAGGTCTGATTATATATTCTACACGGAACACAAAAAAAAAAGGGGAAATCGGTGCCTGAGATAAACTTATAAACGTAATAATAAGATATGTGTCAAAATTAAAGAATGTTTTGAGATATACACGGAGTACAAACAAACAAACAAACAAAAGTTTACGGGAATCTCGTAGTTTACCAGACGACGACGACGATTCAGCGAAGTCAGCACAGGTTGAGACACGCTGGGGTATCTGCCGTCAGGTGGTCCGAGGGGGCAGGAACCCTAAGAGGTCCGTTCTTGTGACCTCACCCAACGGTAAAGGAAGAGGTTACGAACTTTCACTTTTCACTTTCACTTCAGCGAGTCAGCACAGGTTGAGAATCACTGGGGTACCTGACGTCGGGTGGTCCGAGGAGAGAGGTACCCTAGCAGGGCCGTTCTCATGACCTCACCCCACGGTAAAGGAAGAGGTAGTTTGCCAGACTTACATGGTATTAATTGAATCGGTCGGGGGAGAATTATCTGTGAATCCTCAAAGGATCAAAAACCGTGGAGTTTGTAATGACATTAATTATAGTGAACCCGTCTGGAGCACGACCGGTATACTAGGTACGGACATTCTATTTAAGGATCCTCCTTTTGACGGTTCAGTTTCACTACACGTAAGCAGTAAAACTTTTTATAAAGGTGTAACGGAAGGTTTAAGGAGGAGACAGTGACCAACTGACGGGTAAAGAGTTTTCCCGAAAAACGAGAGAGATACATAACAAACTTACAAAAATGTCACTCTTCCATAAGCACATAATAAATACATTGACTTTAATTTACTCGGGAAGGAATTTTTGTGTTTGGACCCTTCTTCTCTTTGGTCGTTCTGGTCGAGCCGGTCAGAGAGGGAGACAGGGGACAGTGTGGGCGGAGTAGGGGTTTTTCGGGACGGACTACAACTTTAGGTAAAGAGTTCGTGTTTGTCCCCGGCGGTTCCGGGTCGGAGCCCTTTTTGTGTCCCTGCTCTAATACGGTCCCGAAGAGTCCCCCGAGTCACGGACGGTTGCGTCCTCTGAACCCAAACTAGGGAACCAGTCCTTGTAAGGGGCCTCTTCCTTAACCGGTGGGTGGGGTGATAAGAACGGACCTTTTAGGGTCCCGGTCTCCTTGGACCACCCGACGTCGGGTACCCTAAAGTTTCTCATCCCGTGCTCACGCGTGTGTGTGCCGTGTGTGTGTGTGTCCAACATAGTGACAACAAAAAATACATTGATCCAAGACGGCGAGAAGTAGAAGAAGGAGAAAGTGGAGGAAAAGGAAAAAGGAGACTGAAGACAATGTCACTCGTAGTGTGACTTTTCTAAAAATTCTATACAGGTCAAGTCATTTTCTTGTGAATTGAATGCGCCTTGGATCATAATTATTGTTCCTTGTCTTTGCCTTTCCTTTCTCATCGATCCCCGAAGATTCATCCTCGACCTTCTCGTTTGGTTTTTAGATAAAGAAAATATTCCTTTCCTTCAAAAATTCTTATAAATAAATCGACGAGACCCAGAAGTAACGTCGTGTGTCCTAGAAATCAACCCGTACGTTTGAGAATCAACGTCGGACACCCTTGACCAAGGGACTGGTCCCTAGTTTGGAGACGCAACCCTCACGTCTCAGGATCGGTGACCTAGGGGTCCCTTCAGGGACAAGATAAAATTTGTGCAGTTCGAGAAGGAAAGGAAAGGGAAGGAGTCGTGTTTGTTTATCGACAGACCTTCTCCCCAACCTCATCGGTCCTTATCCCACAGTCCCGAGTCTACCTTATCCCTTAGGTGGGGTCCCGGGTCTCCTCGTCCGTCCCCCTATGAGAGTCCTCCTAGGTCGTTTATCCATCTATATGGTTCTCGTGGTCCCCGGTCACAAAAGTGACGGTCTTTTCACTCGACGTTACTATGTTTCCCTCTTTGGGTCTTACTCGGGGTATCACGACCCGACCTTAATCTCCATCACATCTGAGTACTGAAAGTTATATCTTTCTGTCTACATCTTTACTTATGTCCATCTTATAATGAATTGGTATTTTTTCTTACTTCATTACGGTAAAAGTCGTTGTACCTACCGGGATCTCTAATGGTATAACTCACTTCGTTCCGTCTGTTTCTTTCTGTTTATAATATACAATAGTGAATATACACTTTAGAATTTTTTACTATGTTTATTTGAATAAACGGTTTGTCTTTATCTGAGCGTCTGTATCTATTGTTTGTATACCGATAGTTTCCCCTTTCACCCCCTCCCCTCCCCTATTTAATCCTCAAACTCTAATTTTATATGTGTGATAATATATACCTCATCTATTGGGTATTCCTGGATAACATTTAGTGTCCCTTGATATAAGTTATAGAACATTATTGGATATCATCTTTTCTGATATATTTTCATATATATATAAACAAATATATATGTTTGTGTACATACATATATACTTAGTGAAACGACATGTGGACTTTGATAGTGTTGTAACATTTAATTAACATAAAGTTATTTTTAAAATTTTTTCTTTTCGGATCCGAGGAGTAGTTTCTAACTTATTTCTTTGGGTATAGTCATACAAAATTCAAATTTTAAAAAAAAATTTTTTATATCTACATTTAGAGACCAAGGAGACGGAAAAGATTTGGGTCGTACTATGAACCTTCAAGAACCAAGTACATGACGACTTCGGGTCGAACTTCCTAAAACGCGTATTGGAACGATGGTCCACTTTATTCGTGTTGACATGTCAGCAAACTTGTATTAAACCGTAACGGGAAGAAACCCTGATCTTGCTTTTGACTGGAAAAGGTCAACACACCGGTGACGACTCAAAAGGTTTAAACGATTGTATAACTCACGTCGTGAAATTGTCGCAATAGAAAATCCTAAAATTTATCGAGTCGACCTTAAAGTAGTAGAGGTGATCGAAACAAACATCATTACGAGGGAGTCTGAGTGAACTGAAGTGTGAGGTCCTACAGACCGAGATCCACTCACTGGTATGGCAACACCAATAGATCCAGTAGTTATGAAAAGACATATCAAGAAACATAAGAAAAGTGGAGAAGAATTAGAGTAGATGAAGATAATCCAGGAATGGTAAAAAAAAAAGGAAATAGTACGGGTAAGAATGTACTTTCCAAGGGAACTATAGAGGTTAAAAGAACTCTACAGATCAGAAAGGGTAAGACAACGAAAGGAGATAGAGAAATTTAAACAAGTACATTCTTACGGAGGAATTGGATATAGACGTGTGTGTGTGTGTCTGTGTGTGTGTGTGTGTGAGGGATGGAGACGGGTGACTCTCTCGGACCTACGTCATTCTCGGCTATCATTACTGGTGTACATTGCAGTCTGAGAACCAAAGATTTACAGTGAGAGGTCACTTTATCTAGTCCCGAAGAGCCTTATTTCTGAAGATCTTGACCCTGTCTCGTTTATGTTCCTCTCGGACATAACGACACACACACACACACGAATCAGTGAGTCAGCACAGGCTGAGAACGATGGGGTATCTGACATTGGAACGTCCGAGGACACAGGTACCCTAAAAGGTCCGTTCTTATGACCTCACCCAACGGTACGGGACGACACGGTCCTTCATTTTATTACACATTTCTTACTACCCTATGTGTTTTATATATTGATTGTTCCTGGATGACAGATCGTGTCCCTTGAGATGAGTCATGAGACATTACCGGATATACCCTTTTCTAAGATTTTTTCTCACACACACACACACACACACACACACACACATATGTGTATCCGTACACACTTCACTTTTAGTGAGTCAGCACAGGTTGAGAAACGCTGGGGTACCTGATGTGTCAGGTACCTTAAGAGGTCTGGTGTTATGACCTCAGCCATCGGAAAGGGTGGAGGTCCCCTAGATATCCGTATGTAAATAATTATATACATTTATATATGTATATTTACACATATATATGTATATACATAACACACGAGACAGCGAAGTCAGTACAGACTGAGAAACCCTGGGGTACCTGACATTGGGTGGTCCGAGGAGACAGGTACCCTAAAAAGTCCGTTCTTATGACTTCACCCAACGGTACGGGAGAAGGTCCCCTAGAAGGGTTGGGTCCCTAGCTTGGTCGTGGAGAACGTAGAGGACGTGACGTCCACCTAAGAAATGGTGACTCGGTGGTCCCTTCGGGTTATATATACACACATATAATCATTTACATATGTGCGTATGCACACACATATATTGACTGAGTAAAACGACATGGTGACTTTAATTGTGTCGTTACATTTAGTTGAGATGAGGTTATTTTTTTTAACAAAAATTTAGTGAATCGAAGATTTTACTTTTTTTTCTTTTGTCCTACTCCCCTTGTCCGGTTTTACTGGACCTTGGTCGACGTTTCCCGTCCAGTTTAACCCTTGTTGACCTTGTAGTTTTATTTGTCACTAAAATTATCCAATGGTAGGAAACTACGAGACTCAAATAGGACTATCCTGATTTATTTACTTATTTAGCTCTCAAGACTGCTCCTTGTCCCATAAATGTACTGGGGTTTTCTAGAAGGGTCTTTTGCGCTTCTCCTTTTCTCATTGAAATGTCACCTCTTCCGACTTTCTGAGGTGGAATCGTAGTCGTAGGACTACCGACATTCTAGGATTGTAGTGAAGACACTGGGAGGACGGCTTTCGCGTACTGATCTTAGACTAGTCCTCTTCTATAGTCTCCTTGTGTTTTAGTACCCGTAGGATCAGTTTTGACCGGAACATTACAAGTGTTCTCAGTGCCTCCAGTTCCTTTCTTACTTTTTTAAAAGGTCTGATTTCCTTCGCTTTCTCTGAACCGTTGTGTTACGTTGCGCTCTCGGATCTTGCCTTGGGGACGACCTTTGTGGCAGTGACCCTGTCGCCCACTGTGAACTTGCCTCTTACTTCTCATCAGAGTCAGCGAGTCAGCACACGCTGAGAAACACTGGGGTACCTGACATCGGGCGGTCTGAGGAGACAGGTACCCTAAAAGGTCCGTTCTCATGACCTCACCCCACGACAAAGGAAGAGGTCCCCTAGAAGGACTGGGTCCTCAACTTGGGCTCAAAGAATGTACAGGACACAACCTTCCTCCTCCAAGAAATGATAACTCGGTGAACCCTTCAGGGTCGTACTTCTAATCTACCATCATTAAGTAGTGACGATTATGCAAAAATAAAGACTCCAATATGAAATACATTCTCTCCTAGGACACACATCCTTTATGTAATTTGTAGACATTCACAACCTCGAATTCAAACCGTTGAGTAAAAATATACCAAATCCTTTTTATTAAAGAAACATGACATACACGTTGAAAAGTCGTTGAGACTCTAGAAAGGTTAAATTTTTATAATTTAAAACTTTAAACAAACTTGTGTAACCCCATTCTTTGCATAAACTGTGTGTTTTTTCATGTCTTGTATAAACACTTTGACTTTATTTGTGTAGTACTTTGTTTCGTATCGGAACGAGTTTTTCTAGTATTGTGTATTTAGTTTATATGAAGTTATTTTATTTTAAAATTTTTTATATTATCACTTACCTAATAGTATAATTCACTTTATTCGGTCTGTTTCTGTTTATAATATACTATAGTAAATATACACCTTAGATTTTTGATTATGTCTATTTAAATGTTTTGTCTTTCTGTGTGTCTGTATCCTTTGTTTGAATGTCAATGGTTTCCCCTTTCCCCCCTCCCTATTTAACCCTTAAACCCTAATTGTCTATGTGTGATAATATATATTTTATATTTGTCGTCCTGGATGACATATCGTATCCCTTGATATAAGTGATAGAACACTATTCGATATTACCTTTTATTAGACTTTTACACGCGGACTTTACAACGTATAGTTGAAATCAAAAATTTTTCCATTATAGTTTACACCAAAATATTTACCAATTGGATTGTGTCCTTTTTTTTAAGATTCTGTGTGTCTTTTCTTTGTCTAAGGTTTTCGTGACCACCTCTGAATGATTTGACTAAAGGACTGGATGTTTAAAACAGGTGTTCGTATAATAATTATATCCTCGTTTATATATACATCCAACATAGTGCGGGACCCGTGACGAGATTCATGAACTGTTTATGACGAATTAGGAGTGTTGTCAGAATCCTCCTTCCATTGTAAGTGAGGGTAGAATTTTCATTACTATGATTTCGGCTTTTTCCAATTCATTACACGGGTTCCAGTGTGTCGGTTCTTTTCCACCCCGATCGAATCTTAAGATCCGACGGAAGTGTTTTCCGGAACGTTTTCCTTACACTAATAGGGAGTAAACTGTCTAACCCATTGGTTCCGAGTTTCTTTGATTTGCCGATCAAGTGCCGGTCCTACTAAGACTTTCGTCTCTGATCAAGAGTTCTCGTCTGAACGTATTAGTCCCTCTTTGCTACAGCCACGAATCTAGGGCTTGGTCCTTGGTGACAAACAAGTAGGTTGGGCCAATGTTCTTGTTCGGAGGATGAAAGTGGTCGTGAGTCCGGCAGCCTGTTCTCGAAGCGACAGGTTGTTCCATCAGTGTTCGGTGTTCGCCGACTAATTTAAATTAAGTTTAATTTGGTTTAATTTTGAAACTACCGAGAGTGAGTGGTGGAAATTTATACGTGAGTACTCGAGTAACAATCGTGTCACGTGTTGTATCCGATGTCTGGTAAAGGTACCAGTGACCTCCAAGACAACCTGTCCCACCTTAGATCTCTAACGGAACGTTCCCGAACTGTTAACAAAAAAAAGTTTTCGTCCCTGACTATAAGACCTAAAAGAAATTATATACGATCTCGTGTAGGATAGGCTAAAAAAGGATTGTTGGTGTAGATTCACACAAAAATAACTTCAGTGTCCGAAGGGACCACCGAGTCTATCAATTTTTTTTTTTTTTAGACGGATATTACGTTCTCTGGGTCCAACCTAGGGATCCAGTCCTTCTAGGGAACCTCTTCCTTTACCGTTGGGTGAGGTCGTAAGAACGGACCCTTTAGGGTCTCTGTCTCTTCGGACCGTCCGATGTCAGGTACCCGAGTGATTCTGAACTGACTCGTAGAAAGTGAAAGTGAAAAAAAGTAAGTAACTTCACTATAACAGTCTAAAAAGTATATTTGATTGTTCCATCATTCATTTATTTCGGGTATTTGAGGTTGAGGTTGAACCCAAAGTTAGGTACCGGTACTAATGACTACCGTAAACATTTGAGGGTGGAATATTTAAAGAAAAAACAACAAAAACAAACAAAAAAAGACCGTACACCTTGAAGGGGTTAGTCCCTAGCTTGGAGGTGGGGAACGTCACCTTCGAGGTTCAGAGTTGGTGGTGGTTCCTTCAGGGCGGAACATCTAAAGATTAGGCCACCGAACTTTGGGGTCTAGAACGAAGACTTACACCGTAAGACACGGTGTACTACATTAATAACGGGACTTCTTAATGTTCACGTCTTGAGTCTTTCGTTTCACAGACGTTTACTGTCGTCGATGGTCAGTAATTTACAAGATGGGTGGATCCCGACCATGTCCGGATTAACAGTGATTAATCCGGATTAAAAGTACGGTTGGGATTCTCCCGAATGAACTATCGAGTCAACCATTTCTTGGACGGACGTTACGTCTTCTGGGGCCAAACTAAGGACCCAGCCTTTCTAGGTGACCTCTTCCGTATCCGATCGGTGAGGTCATAAGAACCCGAAGGGGACACCGAGTCGACCATTTTTTAGGTGGACGTCACTCCCTCTGGACCCAAACTAGGGACCCAACCCTTCAAAGGGACCTCTTCCCTTTCTGATGGGTGAGGTCATAAGACCGGACCTCTTAAGGTACCTGACATTTCTCGGCCTGTACTGACTCGCTGAAAGTGAAATTGGGGATCCTTCATGGACACTACTAGAAGTAAAATGTTTTACTCCGTGTCACCGAGTGTCTCCATTTCAGTGGACGGGTTTAGGTGTATCCGTTATTTATATCTTATGTTTGATCTAGAGAGGTGGAGTTTGAGGTGTAAGTAGAAGAAGGAAATGGTTTAGATTTCTTTCCAAAGGGTCGAACACGATCACCATTTCTTGGCTGGACGGTTACGTCCTGTGGACTCAAACTAGGGACCCAGTCCTTCTAGGGGACCTTCCCCGTACCGTTGGGTGAGGTCATAAGAACGGACCTCTTAAGGTACTTGTCTCCTACGATTCCAGTGTGTCTCTACCTGTGTTTACTTCGCTGAATCGTACGTACGTTGGATTTCGTTTGGTTCCTCTCTGTGCTAAGATCGTATTTTTATTAAGACTAAGTCGGGTGACCTTTAAGGAGTACTATACCTAGTTTCGTTAATCCTAATGTTATCTGATTAGTGACTTAAATACGACTACTATCTTTACAGTCTCCCTCCCACCTCTCAACCTTTTTTATTGTCCGAATACCCCCGTCTACTTTTCGGACGTTTTTTTTATTATTATTTCTAATTTCGATTCTCACTCCTCTCCTTTACAGGTCGACCGATTTAAAAAGGGGTCAGACAACGACTGTGTGGTAGATTGACCCGGGGTCACGAGTAGTTGTAGTGGAGACGGCACCCTAACTTTAATATGTGAAAAGGTAGAATAGGTGATCCCAGGTCGCGACACTACCTTCTTTAAAAGTGTTTAACTCTAAGGTCCTTGAGTAAGACCGAATATATACTCGATTGTTTGAAAGAGAAAAAAACCGGAGCGACGAACTGTACACCTTAGAATCAAGGGGGTGGTCCATAGTTTGGGTCTGGAAGTCGTTACTTTCGCGTCTTAAGATTGGTGACCTAGTGGTCCCTTAAGGGTTCGATTGAATTTAAAATACGATTAATCTTGTCGTTCAAAACACCGCATAGTCTTCTTCAAGTAGACGAAATTGGTACTTTCTTTTACGTAAAATTTTAAGTTTACCCCATTGACACCAAGTCAGTAAGTTTTACCTCGACTCACCGACGACGCCTACACCAAAGTCTGTGTAAGGACGTAGTGAACTCTTGGACGTAAAAGACTTGACGTGGCCTAAACTCCTATGGTGGTCGGTAGAAGTTTTGTTATAGACGATCGTCGACAGTCGACGTTTGAATACCAGAGTTCTTGAGGGCAACATTGATTCGTTGGGTGAAACCTAGGGTTGGTTAGGAACGAATTTGTCGTGGGAATGAAGAGCGGTCGAGGTCAGGACTGAGAACTGTTTGTTAAATACATTAAAACACCAAAAACGAAAATGTTCGGAGGGAGAAAAACATCAGATCGCCTTGTGTTAAGTTCGCGGAGAACTTAGACACAGAGGACCCGATAACGAGACAAACCGAGTTTGTTTTTGAGTTTTAAAAGATTGTGTTAAGTTCGCGGAGAACTCAGACACAGAGGACCCGATAACGAGACAAACCGAGTTTGTTTTTGAGTTTTAAAAGATAAGGATAATTGTCAAACAAATAACGAATACAGGTAACTGTCGACATTATTACCCTTCAAAAGACAGACTTCGACAAGTATGTTACCGGTGTCGTGAGTTTCTCGTGGCTCTTTAACTTAAATGTAAAAAATAAAATAACATTACTAAATTTCAATTTACATCCCTGTCCTGAAGGGACTTAGACGGACGGTTAAACACCCAGTGCCCAAGCTAGGGACCAGGTCCTTCTAGGGTGTACGGAGTGGCGTTGATTCGGGTTCGCGGTGTCGATGCCTGGGGTACGAGACGTTCTCCTCTTCGACGGCGTTAGTCTTCGATCTCGTGTCCGCGATCTCTCCTTGAGGGCGAGTTGGCGTTGATGTCTTTCGGGTGACCGGCGTTACTTCTGGACCGTGTCGGTTTTATTTCAAAATTTTCTTGTCCTTCACCTTTGGTTTTTTTTCAATCTATATACATCGTGCACACCGACCGCCGATGGCAGAACTTGTCGTGTCGTGATTTACCATTCTGCGTCTTCAGTCCCGTCCCGAAAGGGTAAACGCAGGGGGCTTTGGACTGCACACTTGGTAAACGAATTCCCCGTGGCAGACTCCAGTCTGAGGGACCCAGGTTTAGAGACAAGACCCTTTGAAACTCCTTCGAGAATTAGAACAAACATGGAGTCACAAACGTAGACATTGTATATATATATATATTTACATGTATATATATATTACCTCATAATGAGTCGGTATTTTTCTTACTTTATTACGGTAAACGTCGTCGTACCTACCTCGATCGTTAATAGCATAATTTCACTTCATTCAGTCTCTTTCTGTTTATAGTATACTATAGTATAAGACCGATAACATTTATCGGGGTCACTTATGACCCCATGTACATAGAAAAACTTAATACTAAAAAAGGCCTATATACGGGTCCTCACTCTAACGACCCAATATCCTGTCAAGATAAAAATCGAGAACTTCCTTGGCGGTATGACAAGAGGTGTCACCGACATGGTTAAATCTCAGGGTGGTTGTCACATCCTCCCAATTTAGGTGACCAAATTTGGACACACAAAAAAGGGTTGTGATGTTCGTTCATTGAGTTAAGACTGTGATAGATGACTCTCTATCGTAGCCTAAGGTGTCCAATTTTTTCGAGTCAGGTCCGGAGGACGGTGGGTGATGTCTACAGTTAGTGTTCAGGTCCAACAGTGGACACGAAGACTGACTACCCGACATCGAGTCTCAAAGGGTGTTGGGAGAGGAACCACAACCAATTAAACGAGCTCGTTGAGTTCCTTGAGTCTGTCCCTGAAGGGACCACCAGGTCACCAATTCTGAGGAGATAGGGTTACGTCCCTCGGACTCAAACTAGGGACCAACCTCTTGTTTCTAGGACGTACGACACAACGGTTTTATCTTCTTCACCCTCCCCTTCTATTACAGAACTTGACTTATTTTACTTTTATGTTGTATTAGTTGAAATTTTTTTTAAAATTATTTATTGAGTCTTTCTGCAAAATGAATGACCTAATGACGACGATGACGACGATTCAGCGAAGTCAGCACAGCCTGAGACACACTGGGGTATCTACCGTCGGGTGATCCGAGGAGACAGAGACCCTAAGAGGTCCGTTCTTATGACCGCACCCCACGGTAACCGAAGAGGTTACGTACTTTCATTTTTCGTTTTCACTTCAACGAGTCAGCACGGCTGAGAATCGCTGGGGTACTTGACGTCGGATGGTCCGAGGAGGCAGGTACCTTGAAAGGTCCGTTCTCATGACCTCACCCCACGGTAACGGAAGAGGTTGACCTAATGACCAAATAATGTTTTTCTACATTGAGTCTCTGTCGGTCTTCCTCCTCTACATGTTCCGTTCTATGGTCCTCCCCCGCCCCCTCAAGGTCTGTGAGGTAGGAGGATCCTGGAGATGTTAAGTAACTGGGTCTTCGAGAGACTTGGGGTAGAAAACCCCCCAAAACCACCTCCGAAAACCCCAAAACCTACCTACGAAGTAATGGATCTGTACTGACTAATTTAGTAACCGGTGACCACTAACTAAAGTTGGAGGTCGGGGAGAGAGAAGGACCCTCCACCCCCAACCCTCCCGGACTTTTAAGGTTGGAGAGATTAATGTACCAACTAAGGGGTCCATTGGTCGGGGGTAGGAATCCACGAAAGGTGTTCAGTGGAGCATTCGTATTTGAGTCCACACCAACTTTCCCCAAATAATATTTATAGTTCTGAGAAAATGGCGAGAATAGTGAATCCTTAAAGGTTCGTAAAATCCTCGAGACACAGTCTTTGGTCCTACTTCTGTTTATATCCAAAGAATAATATTTAGTGTTATAGTGTCATAGATACCAACTTAGAACGAACTTGACAGTAATATTTCCAACAGTTTACCACTGGAAATGTTACTATTAATAAGAAGATGTAGTAAGAAATTAAACATTGAGATTCTTACACGAAAACGAGGAAAAATAAAATTTGGTCAGACATCAGTACTTAAGAACAAGTAAATCATCTAATATTAGGAAAAAAACAACGACAACAAATCACCGATTTAACACAGGTCGAAAAAACGCTGAGGTACCTGACCTTGGACGGTCCGAGGAGACAGGTACCCTAAAGGGTCGGTTCTTATGACCTCAGCCAACGGTAAAGGAAGAGGTCCCCTTTGAAGGGTTGGGTTCCTAGTTGGAATTCAGAGGACGTAACCGTCCACCTAAGAAATGGTGGTGCGTGGTCCCTTCGGGCTATTAGGAAATGATAGAAATAAATTAGACTGCAAGTTAAACAAGGTCTAAACCAGTATTCTGCGGAGAAACTCTACAGAAGGACGCAGGAAGACTGTAGGGGTAGTAAGAGACTCATAAAGGAATGAAGATCTAACGAAAAGAAAATTTCTACCTCTTTGACTCCGTGTCCCTTCAACTTATTAAACGGGTTCACCAGGACTACAATCAACCGTCCTGGTCTAAACTTGCGTTCGTCACACCAAGGTCTTAGGTTCGAGAATTGGTGAGTTGGTATAAGGTGGAGTGTCCCCGTCCTTAGTACTGAAAAAGAACCATCGATCAAGGGACTGGTCCCTGACTTGGGACCTACGGTCGTCGCTCCCACACCACGGGATTGGCGACCTGTCGGTCCCTTAAGGGGAATTATATATGTGTTTCACCCGAAGGGTCCACCGAGACACCATTTCTTAGGCGGACGGTTACGTCCTCTACGCCCAAACTAGGGACCCAGTCCTTCTAGGGGACTTCCTTCTTTACCGTTGGACGAGGTCATAAGAACGACCTCTTTTTTTAGGGTACCTGTCTCCTCGAACCACCCGATGTCAGGTACCCCAACGTTTCTCAGTCTATGTCGTCTCGTCGGCTCGTGTATGAGCGTGTATCTACAATTCATATGTACGAACCTAAATAAGACCGTAAGAAAAAAAATTGACTTCGTATCAGCTAAATGTTACAACACTATCAAAGTTCACACGTCGCTACACTAAGTCTATGTATGTATAGATATAGATATAAGAAAAAGTCCATTTGGTACTGAAGAACAAGTTTCGATATAGGTGTGGTGAGTCGTACTACGGAATGGGTGCATTCATAATTTATATTTATACAATTTTTACTTTCACTACTTTCACTTTCTCTTCTCACTTTTTCAACCGAATTTCGAGTTGTAAGTCTTTTACTTCTAGTACCGTAGACCAGGGTGGTGAAGTACCCTTTATCTACCCCCTTGTAACCTTTGTCACAGTCTGAAATAAACGCCCCCGAGGTTTTAGTGACGTCTACCACTAACGTCGGTACTTTAATTTTCTGTGAGGAACCTTCCTTTCAATACTCGTTGGATCTATCGTATAACTTTTCGTCTCTGTAATGAAACGGTTGTTTCCACGCAGATCAGTTCCGATACCAAAAAGGACACCAGTACATACCTACACTCTCAACCTGACACTTCTTCCGACTCACGGCTTCTTAACTACGAAAACTTGCCACCACAACCTCTTCTGAGAACTCTCAGGGAACCTGACGTTCCTCTAGGTTGGTCAGGTAAGACTTCCTCTAGTCGGGACCCTAAAGAAACCTTCCTTACTACGACTTCGACTTCGAGGTCATGAAACCGATGGAGTACGCTTCTCAACTGAGTAACCTTTTCTGAGACTACGACCCTCCCTAACCCCCGTCCTCCTCTTCCCCTGTTGGCTCCTACTCTACCGACCTACCGTAGTGCCTGAGCTACCTGCACTCAGACTCACTTGAGGCCCTCAACCACTACCTGTCGCTCCGGACCGCACGACGCTAAGTACCTCAACGTTTCTCAGCCTGTGCTGACTCGCTGACTTGACTTGACTTGACTATCTGGTCTATCTTCATATAAATCAGTTGTATCTTTCTTACGACTTTAAAGAGCCCGTCCGGTCACCAATTCTGACAAGTGGAAGGTCACATTCCCAAACCCAAAGTAGGGACCAGCCCCTTGACTCTTTGGTGTACGGATCACCCCTTTTTTTTTTTTTTTTCTTTTCTTTTCTTTTGTCTTTGTTATAACTTTGTTTAGTTTATTTGTGAATTTTTTTTTACCAGGTGTATTTTTCTGAGAAATTTTTTACTCTAAGTTTTACTTAAGAACAGAATGTCTCACTATTTTGGAATGAGAGACCCCGAAATAACAAATGACCCGTCTTCAGTAAGACAGTCTTTAATAAAAGAAATGGTTTGTTTTTAATAAACGTTACCAGGCTTGACACTCAGTTATTTAAAGACAATAGAATTAGTGATTTCCAGGTCACCAATTCTGAAACGAAAAGTTACGTAGTCCCCTCGTCCTACGTCAAGAATCAGTTCCTTGATTCTGGGTGTACGGAACGTCAGTTTTGTGATTCTGTATTTCGTCTTCGTTATAACATTGTTTAAGTTATTTCTGAAATTTTTACCAGGTGTAGTTTTGTTTACTTTTTTTAAATTGATACTATCATTATGATTTTACTATACTTGACTATTGTTACGTTTATAAGGACGGACCGTCTAACATCAACTGATAAAGAGAGACCTATGACTGGTCAAGAAAATCGTAAGGGCTAGCAGATATACGTACACGAGAACCTTAAGAGGAAACTTGACCAACGTTGTAAAATGTATTCCCAGAGTAAGTATTTACTCAATTTATTTTAGAACCTGTAGGACCTAGACACATTCTCCGACTAAAATGAAAAACTTTTTATCATAGGTAGTCGTGGGTGAAGGGTTTAAACCTTGAAGGAGGTTTTTAATCTTTTGAGAGTGGGGGGTGTCTTACTCTCCACTATTTTCCTACTAAAGGTCAGAGTTGTGGGAGTCTTTGGGTCCTCAGGAGTCTGAATATGATCACTCTAACGTTTTATGTCTGAGTCTCAATGGAGATTTCTCACATTGTGCGACCAATCATCCAGAACGAGTAGTTTCGTTTTTAGTGTGTCCAATGTAATTGTTAGAAGTAAGGTTCCACAAGGTCCCGAAGGAAGAACTGAGTCGCCATTTGTTAGGCGGACGGTTACGTCTCCTACACCCAAATTAGGGACTGGACCCTTCTAGAGTGTGCGGTACCTCGTTGACTCGGTCCCCCGATGTTTATAGTTAGGGCCCGAGATCTCGGGCCCTCGGTGTTGATGACTCGTGTGCACGGGATCTCGGGTACCAGTCGTTGTTTTCTCCGGTGTCGTTGTCCTTCGGGTTCGGGACGCTACTTCCCATCGGGGGAGAGCGGCGTTGATCTCTTTCGGCTGTAAGTCGTTGTCTCTGGGTTACGTCGGTTTATGTTTTTATTTATTTTAGTCTATTGTCGATTTTTTTTTTTTTTTTTTTCTACAAGGTTATTCCACCTGAAGGGACCACCAGGTCACCAATTCTGTGTCACGAAGGTGACGTTCCTTGTGCCAAATTCGGGACCAGTCCCTTGTTTCTAGGGTGTACGGAGGGTCGTGCCGGCTTTTTATCTTCCTTTTTTTTTTTCCGTAAGGTCAATCCTCTGTCCGATCTTAAGTCAGACTTGAGTTGAACCGACTTTGTCCGTCAACTCAAAAATTCTTGACCCACCCTTCAGCCCCACCGTCCAGTAGAGACAAACGACTAACAGAAGTGGGTTCCCTTTTCCTTTACCAGAACGTTGTAGTCCTCCTCCCCGCCACAGTGTTCGACCTGACTTCAGTCCTTTGACCCTCTGTCTGCATGACAGAGGACACTACAAATATAAAGTCTCTCTATCTAGGGTCCAGGAAAGTTTACTGTCAAGGACCCAACATTTTGACCGTTCTCCGAAAATCTCTAAATATACGTTTGGGTGAGGTCATAAGAACTGACCTCTTAGGGAACCTGTCTCCTCGGACCGTCCGATTTCAGGTATCGCAACGTTTCTCAGTCTGAACTCACTTCCCTGAATCGTTCGTACGTATATAGAGTTTTCCCGTTTTTTAAATACTACTGTTCAGAAGATTTCATGTACGAGATTCTTTGTCCTCCAGCCCCGTAGACACCATTCCGACAGACCTAAGACCTTCCCTACTCCCACTATCCCTCATGTCACCAAATCTCCGTCCTTTTCAGATAGATTTCAAATCAATTCGACTCCCTTTTCAATGTCACGAACACTAGTACGAGATATTTCGACCAGTCGAACCCAAGTTTGAACTTGAGGTAACGAATAATCGACCCACTGTACTCCATTCAATGAGTTGGAGAGACCCGGATCAAAGGAGTAGAATATTTTTCGTCTACTAATGATGAATTAAGTAATTATAAATCAAGTTTTTCGTCTCTATAGTGAAACGGTTTATATCAGTTTCGATACCAAAAAGGTCATCAGTACATGTCTACACTCTCAACTTGGTATTTCTTCCAACTTCCAATTATTTGACTACGAAAGTTTGACGCAACGACCTCTTCTGGGAACTCTCAGGGAACCTGACGTTCCTTTAGTTTGGTCAGTTAGGATTTCCTTTAGTTGGGACTTATAAGTAACCTTCCTGACTACAACTTCGAGGTTATGGAACAGGTGGACTACACTTCTCGGCTGAGAAACTTTTTTCGGTAATACGATCCCTTCTAACTTCCGTCCTCCTCTTCCCCTACTGGTCTCCTGCTCTACCAATCTACCACAGTGCCTTAGTTACCTGTACTCAAACTCGTTCGTGACCCTCTACCACTCCCTGTCCCTTCGGACCACACGACGTTAGGTACCCAAGTGTTTCTCAACCTGTACTGAATAGTTGACTTGCTGTTGTTATGAATTAAGTGTCCTACCAACCAATCTAATTTATACATTTAGGTTCATGTCGGGAATTTGGTGATAGACCATGTATTATTTATATACTGAACGACACCCAATTTAATGAAACGGCAAGAATCGGACGTAAAGGGGTTTGGTACGGTAGATTCTTAATATACCTTTTAATTTACTCTTCTACCTACGTGTGTTGGAATCGGGTTCGGACCGTAGACCATTCTGAGAAAATTTCCTGGTCATAAGGGCATTGATATCAATGGTAATGACTATGAACATAATAAACAACGAGTCCGAGAATAAGGGATAAAACAACGTTATTAGTGATAAATGATAATAATAATAGAGCGTATAAGGGACAATACTTACCATTATAGTCGTTATAATGAAAAAAAAAAAATCGGCGGGGTTTGGCGAATACCCTAGAATTAAGGGGGTCGTGTCTCAGGAATCCTGAAGGGAGCCCCAGGTCACTAATTCTGAGACGTGAGGGTTACTCTCCCGTGTCCAAGTAAGGGGTCACCCCCTTGATTCTAGGGTGTACGGTACGTCGCGTTTCTTTTCTTTCCTTCTTTCGAGCCTCAAGATTGGCGTCCTGACGGTCGCTTAAGGGTCATAATGATAGAGTGATAAGGCGTGTAGACCAGGGGGAGAAGTCCGTCAGGTCTTCGGACGGTCCCAAAGAGGAAGGGTTCGGTCCGAAAGGGAGCGACCGGGGGGTTGGGAAGTAGACTAACCTCTTCCGCCACCACTCCGAGTCCGGGGTTCAAGGGTTGTCCTTCGTTTCTGACTGCCGTCGTGGACGGTCGGGAAGCCTGTGCACCCTACGGTACTGGCTCGGTGACTTACTAAGAAAAAAAGAAAAGTAGCACTTCGATCCGATAAAAAAGGATATATTAACAATTTCCAATGAAAGGTAAATGTCAATGATTTTTTTATGACCGATATCAGGGGCACAACACGGTACTAAGAATTCTTTGGTCTATCTATCGTTCCGTCCATTTGGGTACTTTGTTTTGAGGGGAGACGAGGGTTCGTAACGATTCTCAGGGTAAGTGGGGAGGTGTAACGAGTCTCCAGAGTGGACCAGAGGGAGAGTGGCCCACCCTGTCGGGTGCACGCGGCAAGTTGAGTCCTCCACTTACCACAAGTTCACACTGAAGGGGACCCTCGACATTGAGACCTAGAGTCAAAGAGATAGAGCCAGAACCGTAAGGGTAGGATCCAGTTGAAGGGTGCTCAGACCACAGTCGTCGCTTGATCCTTATTGAGGATATTTTGTGATGTGTCCTGAAGGGACCACCAGGTCACCGATTCTGAGGTGTGTGAATCTGAGGAAGTTTCGTCTCCCGGGTCCAAACTGGGAACCAGTCCTTTGATCTAAGGGTGCATGGCTTTGAGTTTGTAGGGAGTGTTGATTCTGACCCGTGTCAGTTTATTTCTTTATTTATAAAAAATTTTGAAATTTTGTTTTGTGATATGTTTCATTAGTTTGAAAATAACTTCGGAAATACACGGTCTGTGCCGTGCCCGGGACGAGAACTCCTCGAGTGTCAGATCTTTTCTCTTCTACGGTTTTTTTACAAAGGGTGTTTCTACCTTCCCGGACCCCCCCGCCCCCCGTCTCGGTAGTTGTGGGGGCGGAGAGGATAAGGTCCAATCGACCTTGTCTCTCGTCTCTCGAATAGTCGCAGAGAGGGAGGAAGGGACCCTGTCGAGACTGAAGGGTGACAGGAATCATAGTCCTCCTGTGGTCCCTCTCTGTTTCTACGCCCCCTATGTCGACGACGGGAGTTTTTCGATCTTGTAGGGCCGTCCTATATATATATATGTATATGTTGCCATTGAAATACAGGGTTTCGGCGTTTGGTCACGTCGTTTTCGACCCCTCTTGTCCCCGACCCGGTCGGGTCAGGCCCCCCACCCTTTTCTTCATTACCTTTCCCTCTATAGGTCCCGGGTCCTTCATCCCGTTCTCCACCTCTTCGAGTATCATCCCGCGGTCGTCGGTGTCGGTTGTCTTCTCAGTGGGTAGGTCGGGTTCCTCGGCGTCTCGGAAATGATCCCCAGTGTATAAAATGCCCCATAACGGGGTATAAAGACGCCAGGACCACCGGTGATCGTGGAGGTCGGTTCGATCGAAGGAGAAGGACCTTCCAGAGTACGGGGTGGAGAACGCCTCTACAGACCAACCAGACTCGACCCCACTACCCAAACCACCACCTGGCCCACCACCACCTCTGACCCCATCGAAACCACCACTGTCACCTCCTACCCCGACTCCACCTTCATGACTGTCTAAACCAACCCCGGTCCCACCACCTGGCTCCACCCCCGTCGTTCTGCTCTCCACCCTTAACTCCCCTCTTCATCCAGAACAACGCCTCCAGGCTCAATGTCGCCCTGGGGACCGTCGTCCTCGGCGACTCGCACTTGGGACCCGGACAGCGGCTTAGGGCCCACGTCTTGAGTAGGACCTGCGTCGGGGCCTGTCCGTTCCTGTGCCAGTGTAACCGACGTCCTCTCTTTGCGCCCATCCAGGTACGAATCCCCATCCCATCCGTGTCGGTCTTGCTTTGAATCCCCGTTGTGCTCCAGTTCTTGTAGGTTTTGTCCCCTACCTTCCCGAGACGTAGGTAATTAGGGATACAGAGGTAAACCCGGGGTGAAACTCTTTGTGACAGGGCGACAAAAAACATAAGTGATCTGGTGTAAAGGGTATCCTGAATTCTCCCTTTTACACATCTTACTTGATGTTCAAGGTGTCACGAAACCTTCTTTCCAAACTTGACCCTATGTTGTGGAGAGTTGTCCTACTTTCTCTTCTCGTAACGGAGGGAGAAGGAAGGCACTGAGGTGGCAACGGTTTTAAGTCAGAATCTCAGTCTTGAGTCAAGTCAGTGAGTCATCACAGACTGAGAAACGTTGGGGTACCTGACGTCGTACGGTCCGGAGGGACAGGTAGTGGTTGAGGGTCTCACATGAGTCTGAGTACAGGTAACTCAGCCACTACGGTAGATTGGTAGAGTAGGAGACAGTAGGGGAAGAGGGTGGAAGTTAGAAAAGGTCGTATTCCCAGAAGTAGAGGGTATCATGTGGGGCGTCTCCTACCCTAAAGTTCTTGAGTACCAAGGGACTCCGTCTCTGGACCTCCGACTTGGTGTAGAGAAGATTGTGAAACCCCACCTGTTTCATAATCCTCTGTGATTGGAAACTCAAAATTCCTGATCTAAGGGGTGCTACGGACCCGTCTTAGAATCTCTGAATTTATGTAAAGGGCAACGTGTAGGAGGGTAAGACGTGGACCGTTCGGAGACACTTTTGTATAAAGGAGGTTTTGAGACCCCGTTTTCATAAGGATAAGGGCACGATAGGACCCTTATCCTGACGTAAAGAGTACTGCGAGATCCTGTTCGGTGGTTGAATCCGGATGCCAAGGGTCTCCCGCGCCCTTCCACTCCCTTGGGAAACCCATAATGGATGGTGGGTACTCCGGAGTCTTTTCCGATGGTGCTGGGCACGTCCGGTCCACGAAACCTCGCGGAGAGTGGACGACAGTTCCACTGTAACGGCAGCTTTGTCGGGAACATCTTTACCAGCGACCGCAACATCGTCGAGTGCTGCCCTCCGCGGGACGGGACCGTGAGGAACGCCGAGTCAGGGTGCGTCGACATCGTGAGCTGCGGCAACCCGACCATCCGTGAGAGTAACGGACGCTCCCCCCGCTCCTCCTTCCTTCGTCATGTGTCCCAAGTTCTTCGTGACTGGACGAGCAGCAGGGAGCTCAGGTACGGAGGCGGGGAGCTGCCTGTGCGTCGAGGCGGAGATTGGGGCGGGGGTCCTACACTGGTGCGGGGGTCGGGAACTCCTAAAAAGGGCGGAGGACGACCGCCGGCGGGGTCGGCGAGCCGGGTCCGCACCGAGGCGGGAGGTCTCGACACCGAGGCGGGGGTGGCTGGACGCCCCAACTCGGGAGCGCTCCACTCCAACTCAAAGCGCAACGTCGCCAGGACCCCTGTGACGACGTCGACCTACTTCCGGTCTTAGGGCATTTCCAGGTCAGGCGCCAGTAAGAACGGCCCCTAAGGGCTTGGCGTCGGGGCGTGACGGTGGCTCTTAACGGGCACCTGACGCTTCTCCCCTCCCCCGCCCCAGTCTCCCCGCACCGGAGGCCCGCCCCGGAGCTTATCTAGCCGGGTCTTCTATCCGTCCGGTTCCACCCTCGTGGCCCCTCTCGCCCCAAGTCTTCTTTCTCGTCTAGGCTCCTCTTTCTTGTCGTCTGAACTCTCTAGACTCATACTCCCCTGTCTCTTCGACTGTCCATGACATGTGTTTTCGACCCTGCCCCATTCTCACTATTCTTCCCCGTGCTGGTGTCCCTCAGAGTGGGCCTTTCGTTGTCGTCTTTCTTGACTCTGACTGCTTCTTCCGTGTCCGAGTCTCTATCTACCTCGGAGGATCGTCGACACTGGAGTCTGTTCCCGCCCAGTCTCCCTGGGCTTCGGAGTCGGAACCCTGGGATCCTCTCATAGAGATCCCACCCAGAGGTAGTGGTTTCCGGGGTAACCTACCCCCTCCGAACCAACCCCACCTCTCCTAAAACCTTCCCAGTCTTCCGCTATCGCTCTAGAGTCACTCGGTCCGACACGGGAACTTCCTCTGCTCCAGGGTCCAGACCTAAGAGGGTCCAGTGGAGTGGGGACGCGTCGCGAGACAGAAGTGGAGAGATTCGGGATTCCCACACCCACACAACTTTCCGGGTCCGGGAACGTCTGACTTTCCCTTCTTACCCCTACGCAAGCTCACTCACACCGGTTTCAGTCTTCCTTCCCGACCTGATATCCCTCCGCCCCGGGCCTACCTCTTCGACCTTCGATCATGCGTTCCTGGTCCTCCAAGGTGAGTGATCAGAGGTGCCGGGGGTGTCGAAGACACGTCTGAAGGTGCGGACCACGTGTGAAGTGGCAGAAGTAGAAGACGCCGCTCGTGGGCAGTAGACGCAAGACGTGCGTCGACATTGTGAGGTCCCGGAAGCGAGGACCCCCACGTCTCCGTTCATCTTGACTCGCTAGGGTTGACTTCAGAGGAGGGGTTTCTTCTTTATCAGGAAGGGTGAGGGAGGTGGGAACACGTTGATTGACATGGCGTGTAGGAAAAGGTCCCGTCCCTCTATTCCTTTACACACGCGCGATTCAGCAAAGTCAGCACAGGTTGAGAAACGATGGGAAACCTGACATCGGGCGGTCCGAGGAGACAGGTTCCCTAAGAGGTTCGTTCTTATGACCTCACCTAACGTACGGGAGGAGTCCCTGTTCCTTTTGCATCGGCGTTTAGACTCCGGTCCTCTCTGTGACACAGGGAAAGTACGGATGTTACCCTCATAGAAAAAGTGTCTGGGAATACGGGTTCCACCCCCTAGGGACTGAATTTACCCCCCCGAGGAAGAAAGTCAAGAGGAGAATCCTACCCTCTTAAGATGGGTGTCAGTTCAGTAAGTCACTCTGANGAGAGATTCGGGATTCCCACACCCACACAACTTTCCGGGTCCGGGAACGTCTGACTTTCCCTTCTTACCCCTACGCAAACTCACTCACACCGGTTTCAGTCTTCCTCCCCGACCTGATATCCCTCCGCCCCGGGCCTACCTCTTCGACCTTCGATCATGCGTTCCTGGTCCTCCAAGGTGAGTGATCAGAGGTGCCGGGGGTGTCGAAGACACGTCTGAAGGTGCGGACCACGTGTGAAGTGGCAGAAGTAGAAGACGCCGCTCGTGGGCAGTAGACGCAAGACGTGCGTCGACATTGTGAGGTCCCGGAAGCGAGGACCCCCACGTCTCCGTTCATCTTGACTCGCTAGGGTTGACTTCAGAGGAGGGGTTTCTTCTTTATCAGGAAGGGTGAGGGAGGTGGGGACACGTTGACGTGGCGTGTAGGAAAAGGCCCCGTCCCTCTATTCCTTTACACACGCGCGATTCAGCAAAGTCAGCACAGGTTGAGAAACGATGGGAAACCTGACATCGGGCAGTCCGAGGAGACAGGTTCCCTAAGAGGTTCGTTCTTATGACCTCACCTAACGTACGGGAGGAGTCCCTGTTCCTTTTACATCGGCGTTTAGACTCCGGTCCTCTCTGTGACACAGGGAAAGTGCGGATGTCACCCTCATAGAAAAAGTGTCTGGGAATACGGGTTCCACCCCCTAGGGACTGAATTTACCCCCCCGAGGAAGAAAGTCAAGAGGAGAATCCTACCCTCTTAAGATGGGTGTCAGTTCAGTAAGTCACTCTGAAGGGAGGGGTGGGGGTGGGGGTGAGTGGGGGTCTGCAGATGAGTCCTACCTTCTTTCAAAGGTGTCAGGGAAGACGGGTCCCATCGTTTAGGAAGGATCTCGTGTGGGAGGTGGTGGCTTCGTCCACTAGAAAGGGTGTTAGGGGGACAAGGTTCACCTTCTTAAAAGGGGTGTCGAGGAAGACGAGACCTGTCCTCTAAGAAGGGCGTCGAGAGAGGTAACTCCCCACCGTCCCACCCCCGTCTGAGAAGGAATCTCGAGGGTGACACGGGGGAGGCGAGGGAAGACCGTTGTCTGAGTGAAAGACCTTCGTCGTCGCTGTCGTCCTCGTCGGTCGGTTATCAGGTCTAGCGACGGGTCCTCGGACGAGAGGACCGCCCCAGGTACCAAGGCAGGACGAGAGAGCCGAAGGGGGGATCCACACGGCCGAGGGTTGGGTCCGGGAGAATGGACTCGGGCCCTACTCATTGGAGGGGGGTCCGTTGGGACCGGAACGGGTTGGCCCGGTTTAGTCGCAGGCGACACCCCGCACTGTGGGCGGGGACCCACGCAGCAGTGGGTGTCGACGGTTCCTCCCTTTCCCGCCCTCAGTACCAAGGGACCGTCAAGGGTCCTCTTTCAGACACACAAACCCCAGACTCTGCCCCCTCTCCTCTCCTGACTCCGAGTGTCTTCCCCGGACGAGTTGCGAGTCGTAGGTCATTTATAATTTACTTACGTCCAAACCCCAGCCCACTACGACCTCCGATTTGGCTTGGTCACGACCAGGAGGGTCTCCAGTGAAAGACTACCCCCTCTTTCTATACGTAATTTATTAGTAGGTTTAACAATAAAGGTCGGTTCTGTTGTTTCCTTCTTTTCCTCCCTCGNGACGAGTTGCGAGTCGTAGGTCATTTATAATTTACTTACGTCCAAACCCCAGCCCACTACGACCTCCGATTTGGCTTGGTCACGACCAGGAGGGTCTCCAGTGAAAGACTACCCCCTCTTTCTATACGTAATTTATTAGTAGGTTTAACAATAAAGGTCGGTTCTGTTACTTCCTTCTTTTCCTCCCTCGGTTTTCCTCCACACCGCAGATCTTCATCCCCCGACTAGTCACTTCGTAGGGACCTCTACATCTAGTGACTCAACGGACTATTGGAATTTCTGAACCTCCAAATTTGTCACTTCGTCCAGCCCTACCCGCGTCTCGTGTACCGTTTCGGGAGCCACCCTTCGTTGTACCTGGTAAGTTTGTATCCTCTCGTCACGGGGACCTCGAGTCTCCCACTCCCCTGACTCTCCCTTCGACTCCGCGTCCTCGGTCCGTCCCCAGTGTGACAAGGTCCGAACGGTTCGGGACGTCTCTCTAGACTTGATTGAAACTCGTTCTACCTCTTACAGAGACCCCCAGATGCAGACCCCCTGTGTTAGTCTGAACGAAAAACTAGACAGTCAGACCGTGGACTACGTTTTTGAAGAGTTCTTTACTTAAGTGATTTGGGTTCCTTAATGCGTCGTTACTTTTACCCGGTTGATGACCGGACCCGTCGTTGCACTTAGAGTTTTTGAGATACACCTCGAGTTCTTCAGAATTCGTTTACTTTCTATGGTACACCGAGGTAAAGATACTTTCAAGATCTTGTCCGTTTCGATTAGTCACCACTATCTTTAGCCCCAGTAAAATCCTTCCATAACGGGGTTTTCTCATTATCATTCATCGGGGAGGACAGAAGTAGACCCACCACCAATGTGTACATTGATGTTTATACATTTTTTTTAGTGGTTTGGTATACGACATATAAATACGTGAAATGACATACATGTGCTAAGAATGTTTTTCTTTCCCCTCCCAGAAAGAACTGTCACGTCACCAATTCTGAAACGAAAGGATACGTTCCTCACACCCAAGCTAAGGACTAACTCCTCGATTCTAGAGTGTACAGAGTACCGGTTTGATGGTTTTGTCTTTTGCCTTTGTTATAACATTGTTTAAGTTATTTCTGAAATTTTACCAGGTGTAGTTTTTTTAGAAAATTTTTTTACCATAATTTTTTTTTCAATTTTTCTTTTCACTTCAGTGAGTCAGCACAGGCTGACAAACGTTGGGGTACCTGACAGTAGGTGGTCCGAGGCGCCAGGTACCCTAAGAGGTCCGTACTTATGACCTCACCCAACGGTAAAGGAAGAGGTCATAATTTTTTATCTTTCCCTATTTCCGTCCCACCTTACGGTGACACCGGAGACATTTTTTGCCTTTTCTGATATCATCCCCGCTCTTTTCCTCCCGTCCTCTGCTCCCTCCCTCGTCCCGTCAGAGGGCCCACTCTTTCTGTCGTTGTTCGGACTACTGACCCTCAACCTCCGGACACCCGAGGCAAGGTGGAGACGTGGTTGTGTCTACTCCGGCGTGACACTGGCACTACCTCACTCTGTGTCAGTCCTGGTGACGGAGGGTACGGGCTTGTGTCTTTGTTTATTCTTGAGCCCCGTTTGGTGTTTCACTGATTTGTAGGGGCATATATTTGATTATATTCACTGATACATGTAATAAATATAAGATAATAATAAATATCGATGTCGACATTAGAATGAAACAAAGAGGACTAATTATCTACTACTCTCAATTGGACACCGTCCTTTTATCGCCGACACAAGTATTTTTAAAATAGACAAGGGACCTGGGGTACCCCATGGAGGGGGGTGTGTGTGACGGTTGTTACTGATCGTGGAGTCAGTGGATCCGACCCAGTGAACCGTAGTACGGCGTCGAGTCTCTCTCTTTCACTCACTGACACTTCAGTAAGTCGTGACGGGGGATGGAAGGACGGAGGGTCGGACCCTTAGAGTCGGGGTGAATACCAAACGAGACACTGGGATGGATTCTCAGAAGTGGAGAGACTCGGAGACTCCACAGAATATTATTTTTCTCTTCTCAGAAAGCACCACCTAGCTCCGTCACCTGTTTTAAAGTTCAAACCTCAGCCTGTCTGATTTTAAAATGGGGGCGGAGACGGTAGGAGAGCGAGACACTGGAGGTCGGTGTGGTAGAGGGAGACTTAAAGTCGACGGAAGAAACGGTTTACCCAGACTTTGGGGGACAGAGGACTCCCTACCTCACTCCGTCCCACTGTTATGTTCATAATAACACGTGAGGTCTCGTCCTCCGGGACGTCCGGGGTCGACGCACCCTCTCAAAGTCCCTCCTTGGGGTTGACCGGTCTGGTCTTCTCGACCGCAGAACCCTCCCTCACCCTGGGTCCCACCCCTCAGAGGAGAACGAGTCCGGACGGGCGTAGGACCCACGACTGTCGGACGGGGGGGCGGGGTGGTGGGGACGTTGTACCGGACACTGGCCTCTTGTGTCGCTCCAAATTTACGTCCCAGATACGAATATTGATGAGATACTGAGAGGGGTGACGGGACGTGTCCCCAGTAACGTTTGTCCAAATCTTAGCCAAGGGGTCTCTACTTGTCTCCCCAGTCACACCTCCGTGGTCCAGGCGTCGGGGCCTCCAGTCCGGTCCCACAGTCTGTTCGGACCCCGGTAGACGTGATACCTAAAGGACAGGGGACCCCTTCCCATCCGAGACCCGGGCCACTACAAGGGTCGGAGGGAGTCTGGGTGAGGGAGACCCTACACAGTCTCTTCCCCTCCCCAGTCTCGGTCCCGGTCGATGTATTAAACGGCCCGGGTCACGTTTTACTTTTATACCCCTGGACTAAGTTTCCCATCCTTTCTCACATTACTTTCCATAATCTCATCTTTACGACCCCTGAAGGGACCGTCAGGTCAGGTCTGGGACTCGAAGATGACGTCCCCCACAGCACCTAAGGTAGGAACTAGACCCTTGATTCTAGGGTGTACAGCGTAGCGTACCGGTTTCCTTTTTTTTTTAGAATTATTTACGATGAAAGGAAAGAAAGAGGTAGAGAGGGTTGGAGTGTACAGTACAAGGGAACCAGATTACAGATTACAGTACAAGGGAACACGTGTCCCTATGAGTACCCTGTTCGTGTCTGGGAGTGTCCATAAATCTCTGGGACGGGGTGTTGATTTGGTAAGACCAACGACCCAAGGGGAAGGTGGCCAACGGGTGACGACACGGGTGGACTCTACGATCCTCCGTATTCACAGACTGAGAGGACACCCGAAGGTCCGGGGACGGTCCCGAACACCTGTCGTCTCCAGTGTCCCGTCCTCGCTCCTCCCCTTCCGTCTGTCTTGGATAGGGTCCCTCCACCCTCTACTGTCTACACCCCGAAACAAACTCGGCTCCGGGGTTAGGGGGGTCTAGTTCGAGGTACAGGGAAGTCTGAAGTGAAGGTTTTACGTTTAAGTTTACGTTTTGATTCTTAAAGGTCTACCGTTAGCGTCTACTAATTTAGGTTCTCCCGAGAAGAATTGCGTCCCTGGACAGTTGGGGTACTCAGTGTACGGACCCTTCGACCAGGGACATTCCTCTGGGTCAAACGTCTCCCCGACTCCTACTTTATTAGGTTTCTAGGTCTATAGAGTATGGACCTCCATCTCCGGTTCCTTGTCAACCCCAGGGGTTTCCGGACCCCAAACCCAACAAACGTAAGACCCCGAAGTCCTCCTGTTGATCTAGGAATTCCTTAGGACCCTGTCCTGTGGGTCTTGACCTCCACTATCCTTGGTCTCCTTAACTTACGGATCAAGGTCTCTTCAAATTCCCTCCTTTTCCGGATAAGGTGTGTCCCTGTCGGATTTCCCCAGTTCCAATATAGACCCTTCGAGTTCCCTGACACCTTCGGGTGGTCCATAGTTCCTCTCGAAGGACCTCCTCCCCTGTGGAACGACGACGACAACATCAACAAATGAGTGAGTCAACACAGGCTGAGAAACGCATGGTACTTGACGTCGTGTGCTCCGAAGGGACAGGAAGTGACAGAGGACCTCAAACGAATCTGGGTACAGATAACTGAGCCACTACTGTAGGTTGGTAAAGTAGGAGACAGCGAGGGAGGAGGAAGGAGGGAGTTAGAAAGGGTCGTAGTCCCAGAAAAGGTTCCCCTGTGGAACCCACTCGGGATTTGCCATTGTTCAAGACAGACAGGACAAGTGGTGGTGGGGTAGGAGTCGTAGAGAGAGTAGTTAAATAAGTTGGTAGTCTGTAACGGAGTCGTGGATGAAACGTCTGCCCGGGAAACAACACACGGTTCCTGAGTCATCACTACCTTTGTCAGGTTGGAGACGGAGAACCTCGGGGGCGGGTCGTGTATTTTGTGAGTAGTCGTGCCTACTGGCTCTCATCAGTTCCGAGGTCCCCCTTCCACGTCCGTCTTACTAGTCCCGACCCTGCCCTTCGGGACTCCTTTGTCGACTGAGTCTTCTTAGTCCCTTCCGAAGGATCTCTTCCTTGGTAGACTCAAAACTGGTTTTACTACTCATCCCACCTCACCCCTTTCCATTGAATCGTTTCCCTTGTAGCCCATATAATAAATGGTTCTGACTCTCTACTTTCCTATCGAAATAAAAGGGGAAAGCACCTTACTTTACACGGGATACCACGACCTTTATGTAGGTACTGGTCCGGTCGGGACCGAGACGGAAGAACCTCGAGGGTCAGACAGCCCTGTAACTAGGTAGTGGTCACTACTGGGTCCTACGATTCCTTACCTGGTACACACGCACTGACGATTCAACGAAGTCAGCACAGGTTGAGAAACACTGGGTTACCTGACATCGGGTCCCCTCGAGTTTCCTCTCCCACACAAACTAGGTCCACCCCCTCAGTCCTTTCCAACGGACATCCTCCGCTGTTAGGTTAATTCTTCGATTCTTGTTCCTCGATCGGTCAATTCCCTTCCCGTCTCCCTTAGTGTACACGGTTCCGGACCTTCCGTCCTTGGATCCTCAAGGATCTTTAACGGTTAACGGATCTTTAACGGGTCAGTCCAGGTTTTCCCACCTTCGTCCGCCTGGGTGTTTCACTTTTTTGTTTTAACGGTGTACGGAGAGATGTGGGTGGGGGACGAGGGTAGGTTCTGGTACCCCAACTTCTTCTGGAGGTAAGGAATACCCTTCTTGGTCGACTCCCTACCGACCAACCAACAAAACCCATAGGCATTGAGTCTACGGAACGGATCCCCAGCTCCCCAGGGCATGCAGATACGACCCTTGGAGTCGTTTGACAAAAGAAGGTACAAATTAAGCCATAGTGTCCTCGTTGTTATTTATCAAGGAAGGGCGGGGGCGTTAAAAAGAGGTCAGGCCCCGTCTCGGGCTCCCCGACCGAAGGGTAGGCCTCTTCCGTGGGCGTCGGGCCTTTTCAGCGCCGAGTCTGGTCGGCTCGGTAGTTTGGGTGTTTTAAGGGACCTCTCAATGTTTCCCCGCCCCCGTCCGAAGGGCCGTCACCCGCACCGAAGCTCTGTGACGCGCCCCCGCCTCGAAGTGACTCTGCAGGGGGCTCTCTCACACCAGTTAGTCCCCCGCACCAAGAGTAGTCGGCGACATTGCTACTGCAGGTAGGTTTATGCGTGGCGGAGACCCGACCCCCGGTGGTACATCTTTTCCGCAAGCATCCAAAACTGTGTCTTGCAATCCGCTCCCAAGCCCGAGACCTTATTCATCACCTCACCTCCACCAATTCTCTTGTCTATACTGAGGTGGCATCAAGTTTAAGGTCGGAACGATAAATGTCCTACACATCTCAACCCGTTCATTAAATTTGAGGGACTTACATACGCCTAGACAGGAGGATTTACTACGATGGATGAGGATACCCAATACTCCCAATTTACTTAATTGTGTCCTTCCGCGGCTCTTAATACCCTCGTTCTCCTTAAATTTCCTTCCTGGGTACAGGGTTAGGGGGTCGAGATGGAAGAGGACATAATCTTTGACAACGACAACAAGTCAGCGATTCAAAACAGATTGAGAAAACACTAGGGTACCTGACGTCGGACGGTCCGAGCCGAGGAGCAGGTCCCTGAAGGGTCCGTTCTTATAACCTCACCCAACGGTAAAGGAGGAGGTCCTTCAGAAGGACTGGGTCCTTAGACTTGAACACAGAGAACGCAGAGGACGTGACGTCCGCCTAGGAAATGGTGACTCGAGGGACACGGTACGAATCAACGATTCAGTACAGGTTGACAAACGGTCGGTAACTGACATCGGACGGTCCGAGGCACAGGTGCCCCTAAGAGGTCCGTTCTTATGACTTCACTCACCGGTACGGGAGAAGACCCCCTAGAAGGTTTGGGTCCCTAGTTTGGATCCAGAGGACGTAAAGTCCGCCTAAGAAATGGTGGACTCGGTGTCCCTTCGGGATAACTCAGGGGATCCTTCAGGTATATAATCTTTATGTTCGTAAGTTTAAAGGGGAGAAGGATTAGATCCAGAGGGACCAAACATTGACCCTTTTTAAATCAGATGTTGGATAAATAACTCATGGATGAACGGTTGGGGTTTAATTCATTTCGGAAATACAGGTAAAAGACAGAAATTGGAGTTGAGACCTCTGTACCCAAACTCACGGGTAAGACGTCCACTTTTGTGACTCCGACCTCTGACCTTCAGTGAAAAGACTACAGGGTGTGGACCCTAAGGTTGGATTCGAGATCTCTGTGTCAATGAGAGGTCTCGAAAGATTTGTAACATAGTCAAAGACCGTGACGTGAAAATATTTACAAGGTTAAGGTCTTAAGAGACCCCTTTTTATTTAGACTATTCTGTGGTGTCCTGGGTAAGGGTAAACCGTTGACACTCTTCTACGATTCTTTACTAGGAGAGGAAAACTACGAGGGTCCGCCGGAGTCAGGGGTGGAACGGGTTAAGTCAGTAAGTAAGAACTGAACCGTAGACTCAAAGGGTTTAAAGACAAGAGTTTGAAAACAAGGTTCTTTTTATTGACACCGACTCTCGGTCTCTGACTTGAGAATTAAAGACCGGGGACGTCACTTTACTGAACAAACCCAAAGGACACGACCCACCTCATGGGACTGTTATCCCCGACACCCACCGGGAAGGGGTCCCATATTCGATTCTACACTGACCGCCCCGAGGTAGGTACTCCCGTCCCGCCGTGGGTTGTCCCCGAAGTGGAACTTCCGTGTCGCATTCACCAGCATCATCTGAAGGAGCTATCGGACCTTCATCTACTGTGGAAACTCGAACCAGAGAAGGAACAGACTACCTCCCCCACTCCCTCTTTGTCTCGGTCACTCTCTACCCAACCCCAACCTCCCCTCCCATGGTTCCCCCTCTCCTCAGAGACTCGGGTTCAGGTCTCTGACCCCAACCCCACTCCTCGTACCACTATCTTAGACTTCCAGGGATTTCGCGACACCAATCCTCCACTCACTTACAGCCACCCTCTGACCGCATCACTTACCTATTCCGACCCTCCACCTCAGACCCCTCGACCTTAGGATCCAGGGGTTCAGAAAACCGGGGACTCTTCCCGTCTCTGAGTTCCTCTCCAGGTCTTAGTAGCTAATGGGATTTCTCCTTCCTCCTCTCCGAACCTTGGGATCTAGACCCCCGATCCGTGACTATTACGAGGGGGACCCATACCCCTTTGACCCCAGACCCGTGTGTTCACTATGGGTTACTCCCGACCCAACGACTTCCTCCTTCGCTGATCCCCCAGGTCCGTGTATGTACCTGGATTCTCTCCTCTCTGGACCCCCACCCCGACGATACAGAGACCCCACTTCCAGACCTCACCAGAGAAAGTGTCTGAACCTCCGGGTCCGTGGAGTCCGTCTCCCCGACCCGAATGGTCGTATCATCCGGTCCGCCGCCCGGACCGCCAGTTTCGTCTTGGTAGCGAAGGAGGTCCAGAACTATGCCGGTGGGTAGAAGTGGTCCCCAGGCGCCGTCGTCGGAGGCCTTTGGACATTCACACCCGTCAAAAGGCCTAACACCGGGGTCGCGAGGTCCACGACGGCCTCTAGGTTCTGGGCTCCCGGTCGTCCCGACCTACCGCCGTACCCGCCCCGGACCCCTCCCTTCTCTTCCCCCGACACTGCAGTGTCCCAGTTCTCGACCCTCCCTTCAGATATCGGACCTGGACACTCCCCTCGGGCAGCGTCATCGAATTCACATTCCTGGTCGTGTCGGAAATTGAAACCGTTACTGTTAATTCCACCATAAAGACTGTCGATGAGGCTGACTGACTGTGTGACGGGTCCCGAAATGGTCGTAGGTAAGGAGTTGAGGGGAGTTACCGGTGAGAACCCAGTTCCGATGATATTCAGGGCAAAAAGTCTAGTGTGACTCCATGTCTCTCTTTGTTAGGTGGACTCCAGTGTGTCTCGAAGATTCACTGTCTCGTCCCTACACTTCGGTCCAGAAGGATTGGAATCACGAGTGGGACTTTGTGGTCTCTACACAATCTTTTCACTATTTGGGGTCATTCGGGAGTAGATGACATAGACATTTTGTCCTTGGTCTACCACTCACCAATATTACTCTCACGACTAAGGTAATAATAATAACAACAACATCTGTCGTAAGAACGACACTACTTTAACCACTAGTAATGGACACGATTTTGTGTGTGTGTGTGTGTGTGAAATATTAGAGAAACGGGGGGAAGAGGAGTCCTCCATCCATGCAGTAACAGGGGTAAAATGTCTACACCTTTGGTTCTAAGTCTCTCCAATTCAGTGTCCGGGTTCAGTGTGTCGGTCTCGACTGCTCGGTCTTGAGGGGTCCGTCTCACCAGTCGAGTCCACCGGTATTTCACCTCGTGTTGCTTCCGGTAGTTTCGTAGATGACAATGTTCCAGATCGGACTAGTTTGGATAAGAAGGGCTTTCGAAGGACGTTTCTTACCATTTACTAGGGGTTCCAGTGTGACTCCGGAGTCTGAGGTCGTACGTTCGTCTGGGGATTCCCTAAAAGAATTTTACGTCTGGTCCTAAGTCAAGTCCCTACGACTACGACGACCGGGTACCTGGTGAGATACTCATGACTCCCAACTTTTGTGACTTTATTCCGATTTCGTTCTTTCCTACTCTTTGTCTCCCCTCTGATTGACGTACCTCTGTTCCCTCTCACTCCGCCCCCACCCCCCTCCTCGACCCCTTGCGTGTCCTCCCCCTCCCCACCAATTTTCCCGTCGGTGACCCGTAGGACGGTTGAGGTGTGTCATTGTGATTCACTAGTGGTACATGACCTCCAGACGAGACGTCGGTCGTGACACCGTTCACTAGTGGAGAGACGAAGAGGTTTTGTTGGGTACTAACAGGGGTAAAGTGTCTCCTCCTTTGACTCCGAGAATTTCTCCTTCACTGAGTGGTTCCAGCGGGTCCATCCTGTACCCACCTCGACCCGCGGTCCGTTCCTCTCGTCCCTACCCGAACCCTGACCGTTGAGGGGGTGACGGGTGGGCACAGTGGAGGTTCCTTAGGGACGAGGAGAGGTTCAGAACCAAAAGGAGTAGGGTCGTGGGAGGAGTACCCCGACAAAGGACCTACTCGAGCGACAACAGTGGACCACTCAGGTGGGGGTCCGCGTTTGGGGTCCCTGTGCGAACGAGTGCCTCCGTTCTTCCGTCGAGCTCCACACTCCCCCACCCCTACCCCCTGTTACGTCAGTCGTCCCCTGACCAATTATTTACTACCACGATGTGTCGTCCACACAAAGTAAAAATTACTCCGTCTCGAATACAGACTGTTGGGCCTTCCGAGGTGGTCGGAAGGACGAAATCAAATAAGGGCCGAGAATAGTCGTGGACTGTACGATGAATACAATGAATGACTACGACGAAAGACAGAGAGAGGGGACGATTTCCGGTCGAAGGTTTTCCGTCCCTAACGGTGAGGCGACAGTGGGTCCCAGATGGTGTGTCCCGCACGAGTGAGTGAGTCAGTGCAGGCTGAGAGACGCCGGGGTACCTGGCATCGGGCGGTCCGAGGAGACAGGCACCCTAAGAGGTCCGTTCTCACGACGTCATCCAACGGTACGGGAGGAGGTCCCCTAGAAGGGGTGGGTCCCTACCTCGGGCTTAGAGGAGGTAGGAGACGTAACTGTCCGCCTAAGAAATAGTGACTCGGTGAACTCTTCCGGTGGTATTTATCTGTGAGGTATTTGTGACCCAACTTTACTTATTCCTTTCCGGATTACAAACTCTCTTGGTCTTTACCCAACCCTTGGTACATGAACAAACACTCCTTGTATTTAAGTGGTTTACGTCCGACTAGCCACTTACACCTTTTCGTATTTGTGTCTAAACTTCAGAGGAGGTGCTGTCTTTTGTGAACGCGGAGGTCCGACCCTCTTGAAGTGAAAGGGTTTAAGATTTCACAAACGAGATCCCCGAAGGGACCACCAGATCCCCGGCCGTGAGACGTGAGGGAGACGTCCCCGTACCCAAGTTATGGACCGACCCCTTGATTTTAGGGTGTCCGGTGTGCCCCTCCGGTGTTTCTATTTATTTATGCCACATACAACATTGTTTTTTCATAAGTATAAGAATCATATCCATCTTTATTTTCGAATTACTCCTCGACAGTCGATTTGAGTCTCATCCTCTTTAAGATGTTCTATTTCCTGAAAAGGTGGGTTATTTACCGAAAAAAAAAAAAAAAAAATTCGTCCCTCCCTCCTGAGTTAGACTCTCTAAATTCTGTAAAAATGATTTCCGTGACACACACGAAACAAACCTAGGTCTAAACTTATTGGTTGATAGTTTTAGATAAAAGCTCTGTTAAACCTCTGTTAATCCCTAAAACAATTTTACGTCTGACCCTAAGTCAGTAAGGTCCCACCCCCAGACCTCCCCTTACTTCAAGTTCCTAGGCTACGACGACCAGGTACCTGGTGTGATACTCATAACTCCCGACTTTTGTGACTTCATTCCGGTTTCGTTCTTTCCTACTCTTTGTCTCCCCTCTGATTGACGTACCTCTGTTTCCTCTCACTCCGCCCCCACCCCCTTCCTCGACCCCTTGCGTGTCCTCCCCCTCCCCACCAATTTTCCCGTCGGTGACCCGTAGGACGGTTGAGGTGTGTCATTGTGATTCACTAGTGGTACATGACCTCCAGACGAGACGTCGGTCGTGACACGGTTCACTAGTGGAGGGACGGAGAGGTTTTATCGGGTAATAACAGGGGTAAAGTGTCTCCTCCGTTGACTCCGAAGATCGCTCCTTCACGAGTGGTTTACAATTATACCTGGTACATAATCTTACGATGTTTTAATCATTATTAAAGTATTCGATACTGTCACCTTGAATACAATTATATATACGTCTATCTATCTATCATCCATGTATCACTACATACCTCCTTTACTATTTGATACACCTTAACCGAAATTTTACAAGACGACGTCTTACCCTTCATCCACGCCCAGGTCTTGTTGTTTCAGTCATTCATTTTATTCTAAGGTATAACTATTGGTCTCCTCGTTGTACCTCCCGAAGGGACCATCGAGTCGCCATTTCTTGGACGGACGCTTACGTCCTCAGCGCCCAAGTCAGGGACACAGCCCTTCTAGGGGACCTCTTCCTTTACCGTTGGGTGAGGTCCTAAGAACGGACCTCTTAGGGCACCTGTCTCCTCGGACCGCCCGATGTCAGGTACCCCAGTGTTTTCTCGGCCTGTGCTGGTTGGTTACTTTGTTGCCAGTACTCGACGTACCACCCGTGTACCCTCCAATAATTAGATCAGTTGGAAACAAACTTATAAAGAATTCATTTTTCTAACAAAAAGAAAAAAAAATTCTTAGTTTGTTTATTTTAAAATTTATGCTAAATTTTCGGGGTCGAACACCAATGGGAGTATGACGTCATTGACGACTGTGGCCGTGGGTGAATGTCTTCTCCTTTGGCTCCGTGTCTCTTGACTCACACAGTGTATGGTACCTAAGTCTCCTGGGACTACCCTTGTCTTTGATCCAGAAGTCTCAAGGGGAAGAGAACGGTTCGGGTCCTGTGAAACCTCTTGTCCTCTCCCACTCTACAGTTTCCCGTCTCCGGTCCCCTTTACTCCCGTCCCCGCTCTGAGTGGTACTACCGTCCATGTCCCCCCGGACTCCCTGGAAGGAACGAAGAAGAACAGGGAAGGACACCCACGTCTTTCTTTCACAGTTGTTCTGACCTTTGGTTATTCTTCACCCCCTTTACATGACGCAAGGACCCAAACCCCCTCCTCCCCGACCCCCAGACCTGAGGACCCAGACCCCCTCCTCCCCGACCCAGAGTGGGACCGGACGTCGTCGGCGAGGGAGAGGCGGTGTCGGACGACGTCCTCGACGAGGTAAGCCCGCTACAGACCCATCTCCGGGAACGTCGACCCTCGTTCCTTCTCTCTGCCCCGGCCACTCTCCTCGGGTCAGAGAAGGGGTTGCAGAAGGGTGGAAGAGGGACTGTAGAGTGGATAAGGGCCCCGGCGTCAAATCGTCGACTATCTCTCCCACGGAGGGCCTCAGAGATCGAAGTCCGCCCTCCCGGCTCCGGAGGTCCCTAGGACCCCCCTCTTTCCGGCCCCGTTACCCGACCCTACGAAGGACCAGATTCGGAGGGGGAGAGAGGGGGTTGCCCCCGTAGGTCCAAAGAGGTAGGACACGCGTCCCTCTCACCACTACACTCTCCTCCCATACACAACACTTCAACCATGAGTGGCCATGTTACCTCGCTGTCTCCGGCCCCTGTAGGAGAGACTGACCGAGAGAGAGGGGAGAAGACCCTGTCCGAAGGTCAGGAGACCTCCGGTTACCTCGGGACTTTTGTGTTTGTCGGGTCCGTGTGTCCTTTTCTACGAGTCAGAGGTGGTAATCTAGTCTCTTGGCGGTAGGACTCTGACGGGTCCACCAGGTTCCCACTTCTGAACCTCGAGGGGTACGTTCCCCGGCCCCAAGCTAGGGACCAGTCCCTAGGGTGTACGGCGTTGGTTCTCAAACGTCCACCGTTGATTTCTAGGACGTACGGGGTCACTTCTGACTCCTAGGGGCTCGGTGGGCCGCGTCAGTTTATTTGTTTATAAAAAAAGTTTTTTTCTTTGGTGGTAGAGTAACCGTGTCTAGTCTTTCGGTGACATTTGTGTTACGACTCACTTACTCATCGGTATTCCCCAGTGTGTCACATGACTGGTCTTACCCGTTTAGGTCTCTCTGTCACCAACGGTCCCCGACCCTCCTCTCCCCTTAACTCCCCACCGCCGAGTTCCCATCTCCCAAAGAAACACGTACGCACGATTCAGTGAAGTCAGCACAGGCTGAGAAACACTGGAGTACCTGACGTCGGGTGGTCCGAGGTGGCAGGTACCCTAAAAGGTCCGTTCTCATGACCTCACCTCACGGTAACGGAAGAGGCGGGCGTTCCGACTCCCGACAAAATGACCTTTTTTAGATACCTCCAGGCAAACCGAGAAAAATTTTCTATTTTTACCATTTTTTTCTTTTTATTTTACTTAAACTTTTTTCTTTCCTTTATTTTAGTTTTACTGTTTACATATTTGGAAGACTCGGGGTTGAGGTAAAGATCCTGAACACCCATGTGAGTCTGTACACGTTCTACCGGACTCAAGTTCCAATTAAGGGTGTCTACGGACCTCTGGTGGATCAATCAATCAATCACAATCAGCGAGTCAACACAGGTTGAGAAACGTTGGGGTACCTGACCTCGGGTCGTCCGAGGAGACAGGTACCCTAAAGGGTCCGTTCTTAGGCCCTCACCCATCGGTAAGGGAAGAGGTCCCCTCGAAGGGCTGGGTCTTCAGTTTGGACTCAGAGAACGTAGAGGACGTGACGTCCGTCTAAGGGACGGATTCGTTCCTTCTCTGGTGGATCCTCTGGCGGATTCACGGGTAGTTTTCCTCTGTCCGAGCTATTTGGACTCTAGTAGGTGCACCTCCTTTTGGGGTTTCGTCTATTTTCCGTTTCCTACGGCAAATATAGTCGATCTTTTATTACAAATTCCATATTCGTTCATGTCTCTCACGTTTCTCCTATGGTGGATGGGTATTTTTCTCCCCCTCTCACATATGTACGGACTGACAAAGTCATGTCTCATAACCCTGAAGGGACCACCAGGTAACCGATTCTGAGACTGGGGGGTTACCTCCCCCGGGTCCAAGGTAGGGACCAGTCCCTTGGACTAGGGCTTACACCGTTAATTCTGGTCGTATCGGTTTAGTCATTTATAGGTTCCATGTTACTTTCAGCAAGTCAGCACAAGCTGAGAAACGTTGGGGTAACTGATATGTCAGGTACCTTAAGAGGTCCGGTCTTATGGCCTCACCCATCGGAAAGGGAAGAGGTCCCCTAGAAGGGTTGGGTCACTAGCTTGGGTCCAGAGGGTGTGACGTCCGTCTAAGAAATGGTCGACTCGATAGCCCCTTCGGGTTTATTCATTTTTATTTATGAAAAATTTTTGTGTCATGTAGAGACCCTTCTGTCCTCTGTGAACATTGGGACCGATGGGGACCCTCCACTTAACTCACCTACCTTTGTCGCCGTTCTTTCTGGAAAAGAGACTTACAGGAGGGAAACTTGAGTCTTGTTCTCCTTATAAGAAAAAGTTTTATTATTTGTACTGTTGGTTCACGTTGGACACAAGGACCTGGTCTTTTTTTGACAAAAAACAACAACAAAAAACGATTGTTTTTCGTTTTTTGTAAACGCCCTGTTGACTGTTTTTATACTTATTGTTCTCGAAGGGACCACCGAGTCACCATTTCTTAGACGGACGATTATTACGTCCTCTGTACCCAAGGTCGGGACCAGGTCCTTCTGGGGTGTACGGTCCCTCGTTGATTCGGACACACGGTGGTAGTAACTCTAGGTCTCGGGCCCTCGACGTTGATGCCTCGGGAGGCCGGTGTCGATGGCTTCGGGTACCCGGGATCTTGGGCACGAGACGACGTTCTCTTCGGTGACGTTGCTCTTCTGCCGTCGACGTCTCGTTGGGGGAGTCGTGCCGATCTCTTTTGGTTGTCGTCGTTGCTTCTGGGTCGTGTCGGTTTTAATCTATTAAATATATACTTATTGTAACACCTGAACTTATCATAACAGAGTTACAATCGAGGGACTTACACTGACGACATGACACCAACGCAGACCCTTACCGGAACTGGAGTCTACTATTTTTCATCTTCGTAAATCCCTATTTCCCCTTAGTACGAAGTCTTTTCTTCTTATTTGCCACACACACGCACACCCACACACACATGTCTCTCACTATGTCGTTTACGGTTTACACCATTTGACAATCAGTGTGTTAGACCCACTGTCCATCTGTCCTTAAGAAAGACGAGAAGGACGTCAAAAGGACATTCAGAATTTAGTAAAGTTTTATTTTATTATTTTTTTGATGGGGGGTTTACTTTTATTTGAATAAACTCTCATTGTTTCTTTCGTTTGATTTTAGTAAAGAAAATTTTTTTTTTTTTGGTCGTTTTTGAGACGAACCTATTGTTTTCTATTATTCTTCTTTATTCAACATATTAAACTCGTGGTTGTGTATAGCACGTACGGTTCGACGAAGTCAGCTTATTCTGAGAAAACGTTGGCGCACCAGACACCGGCGGTCGAGGAGACGGGTACCCTAAGAGGTCCGTTCTTATGATCTCACTCAACGGTCCGGGAGGAGGACCGGGTCCCTAGTTTGGGTTCAGGGGACGTAGAGGTCGTAAAGGTCATCTAAGAAATGGTTCCTCGTTGGTCCTTTCGGGTAGTTATACATACGAGTGACGATTTCTAGAATTGAGTAGTTTATATACATTAAGTTTCTTTTTAGCTTAACCAGTGGTTTTCTTGGTTGAGAAATAAAACTTCCATCCACTTACTCCACTTTAGCAGTTCGTGAAAGAAAAGGATGTTTTTGGTATAGGGACCCATTGGTTTATTAGTTATTTCCGTTCATGGAGAAATCTTTTTTAACAGTTAGTTATTTGCTTCTTCCTCCTGAAGGGACCGTTAGGTCGCCAATTCTGAGACGTGAAGTCACGTCTCCCACCTCAAAGGTAAAGACCAGTCCCTTGATTCTGGGGTGTACGACTCGCCCGTCGGTTTTTTATTATTGACGAAAAAAACAAAATTCTAAAGAAATTGATGTAATTTCTTTTCTTTTTGTTATTTTTATTTACTTCATTATTGTCTACCATAAAAGGGTGAGTACTGGAGGCCCTTAGTTAGTTACCTACCTCGTTTTTTTCTCTGTGTACGAGGGTCCTACTGAGCGGTTTTACGGCTAGTACGTTGACGAGTCGGAGGGTGTGGGTTGAAATGTCCTTTCTCTCCGTCTCGTTCCACCACAACTGGGGGTGTCTACGTTAGTCGTTTGGGACGGACGCTTTGATGTCTCGTTGACGGACCAAAGAAGTTTATATAAAGTTCTCCCTGTTATTTTTTTTACACTCAGTCACCTAAGACGACGAAGACGACGACGATTCAGCGCAGTCAGCACAGGATGACCTCACCAAACAGTAAAGGGAGAGGTCACGTGCTTTCACTTTTCACTTTCACGTCAGTGAGTCAGGACAGGCTGAGACTGAGACGCTGGGTACCTGACGTCGGATGGTCCGAGGAGGCAGGTACTCTAAAGGGTCCGTACTCATGACCCCACCCAACAGTAACGGAAGAGACACCTAAGATCCTCTAAATTTTCTCTACGCGACACGAATCAGCGAGTCAGAATAAGCTGAGAAACTCTGCGGTACCTGACATCGGGAGGTCCGAGGAGACAGGTGCCACTAAGAGGTCCGTTCTTATGGCCTCACCCAACGGTACGGGAGGAAGTCCCCTAAAAGGGTTGGGTCACCAGCCTGGGTCCAGAGGGCGTGACGTCCACCTAAGAAATGGCAGACTCGGTGGTCCCTTCGGGTATCGGTGTGTATGTGTGTCAAGTTTCATGTCGCAAACCGCTATCTGTGACTTGACTACCTTGAAAGTTACATTCTTCTGATCCTATTTGCAGTCCGATCACCAATAAGAGGCCCTCTGGCTATCCCCAGTGGTAACTCGCCCCCATACAACACTGGACTGTGGACCCCGGCAGTGGGGCTCACAAGGGTAATTATTAATAATTCGACACGCACACCAGCTACACTAAGAAATATAGGAATAATAAAATTTCACAAAAAATTTTATCATTGGTACCCTGAGGACCCGAAGGGTCCACCGAGTCACCAATTCTTGGACGGACAGTTACATCCTCTGTACCCAAACTAGGGACTCAGGGCTTCTGGAGGACTTCATCCTTTACCGTTGGGTGAGCTCATAATAATGGACCTTTTAAGATACTTGTCTCCTCGCACCGCCCGATGTCAGGTACCCCAGCGTTTCTCGGCCCGTGTCGATTTGTGTGTGTGTGTGTGTGTGTGCGTGTGTGTGTTTGTGTTTTGGTACCCTGAGGGGACCGCCAGATCACCAATTCTGAGATGTGAAGGTGATGTCCCTACGTCCAAATTGGGAACCAAACTCTTATTCTAAGATGTACGGTGAGTCGAAGTAAGTCTTCTAATTTTTTTTATTTTTATTATTGGTCATAAATGGTTCGCGAGTCAGAAACGGGTTCTGACAGACACCGTGTGGTGTCTGGGTAAATTCGAAGATCTTCGGATCCTCAGTCCTTTCCAAGTTTGGTGAAGCTTTTCTACTTTTACTCGGGGTTCAAGGACACCGAGAAGTGAGAAGGGAAGGGAGTTGACTATAAGGGTCGTGAAGGGTCGACTCTCTAACAACCGTGACTCCTTCGTGCATCCATTCTCTCTGAGCCAGAAAGGACCACCGAGTCTGGTGTTTCTTAGACGGACGGTTGCGTCCTCTGGTCTCAAGGTAGGGACCCAACCCTTCCAAGGGACCTCTTCCCTTACCGTTGGGTGAGGTTATAAGAACGGACCCTCTTAAGGTACCTGTCTCCTCGGACCGTCCGACGATTGTGTGTGACCGTTCTCTCGAGGTTCAGAACAGACGTACCTCGACTGTGACATCCCTGACTCACTGCACATATACACACACACAAGGCAGCACAGTCTGAGAAACGTTGAGGCACCTGACATCGGACGGTCCGAGGAGACAGACACCTTAAGAGGTCCGTTCTTATGTCCTCGCCCAACGGTAAAGGATGAGGTCCCCTAGAAGGGTTCGGTCCCCAACTTGGGTCCAGAGGACGTGGGGGACGTGACCGTCCACCTAAGAAATGGTGACGTGGTGGACCCTTCGGGGTTCCTTGACTTGTTCAGTAGTAAGTTCTACGTATAGTAGACTGTAACGACACTCACTTCCCACAATGTTTTCTCACAATATTTGCCCCTAATATTTTTTCCAAGTGGACGTTGACCTTCTGGTCCTTGTCGGAAGACCTGTGACTGGGACTCCGGGTTTGCTATTCTCAACCGGTCCCAACGGACTCCGCTTCCCACAAGGCCCACCGTCCTAGTCGTTCACGTTTCCGGGACTCCGTCCTCGGTCGTACCGCACGACCCCGCCCCCCACCCCCCACCAGTCACGGGGACGTCGACTTGTCTCAGTCATGTCCCTCCCCCTACCACTCTCCACCCGTCCCCAGTCCGGTGTGGTTCCTCGGACCCCCTTGGTACCTTCCGAACACCTCCGTTCTCGACTTTTCATCCTCTCTACTTCTAGTGAGACCGATAACAAAACCTCGGTTTTTGATTCCACTTCTTTCAGTGACTCCTCCCACCATCTTCCAGCACTTTTGGTCTTTACTCCCACCGTCACCCACCTTATTCTTAATATTATTAATATTGTTATAGTTAGTTCCTGGCGGGACCACCAGGTTACCAATTCTTAGGTGGAAGGTTATGCCCTCTGTACCTAAGTTAGGGACCAGTCTCTCGATTCTAGGGTGTACGACACCCCGTTGATTCGGACATTCGGTGTTGATCTCTCTTCGGGCGCATGACATTGATCGGGCTACGTCGGTTTTTACTTAAAAAAATTTTTTTCGACCAGAAGGGAGTAATGTTTTACATTATGATTAGTAATATATTGGTCTTATTGTCCACGGGTGGAAATGATTCGTGGACGATACACGGTCTGTAGTGTGGTTCATGAAATTACGTAATCGGTTACTTACGACGATAATAAGGGTAAAGCGTCGATTCATTTGACTCCGTGTCTCGACATAGAGTCCAGTTGGTCGATCCTTCACCGTGTTGTCCATGACCTTAGGTTCGTCTCAGTCATGAGAATCCGTAGTGTACTAGGACCTTTCTTCCCCACCCTAAACTCTTCCTAAGTTATCCTGAACCTCCCTCTCTGCCCGTCCCCGTTCCCCCTCACTAAACTATTAGGGACGTAAATAGACGAACAGATGACAAAGAGACCGACGCATTTGTTTCTGAGGGACACAAGAAACACCCCGAAAGGGGACACCGAGTCCCCAATTTCTTAGACGGATGTTATGTCCTCTGAGTCCTCTATTTCCAAGCTAGGGGACCTCCTCCGGTATCGTTGGATGAGGCAATAAAGACGGACCTCTTAGGGTACCTGACTCCTCGGACCGTCCGATGCCAGGTATCCCAACTTGTTTCAGTCTGTGTTGACTTCGTCGGAATCGTTCGTGCGTGTATGTTGGAGTAGGGACTCCAGGGAGCAGTGACGAATACACGAGCACAGTTGGTCCACGGGTGAACCCAAGACTTCAAAGGAACTCTTTGAGAGCAGAGACTTTCCGTGTCCGACTCCTTAGTCCGTCGAAACCAAGTGTGGTTCGAGACGGCGAATCAACCCACACACTGAAATCGTTCAGTGCCGAGGAGAGTCCCGTTGAGGGGCAGACATTTCACTCGCTCCAGGACGGCGGGACGGCACCGACTACGTTTCTAAGTATGTGACTGGAGGACGTTTTGTGTGTCTTCTCACGGACCGTGCCGGTGGTCACAGGTTCCCGGTCTGTGAACCACTGTGGGCGTACGTTCCACCCACACCCCAGGTGTGACCACCCATGTCCCAGGTGGACCGGAATCTCCGAGACACAGGTGTCTTCGGTGATTGAGTCCATTCCTGAGGTATCCTTACCGAGTCCGAAGGGTGGTTCAGAAATATCTATACGTTAAATTAATATTCCCAGTATAAATGGGCTTCCGTGTAAGCAACGAACCGTTGTCTCGACTGTTAGGTGGAAATAGTCGGAAGGTCGATCTTTCAATGTTTCCGAGACGATTGGGAAATGGACCTGTTATTATCCTGGGTTACGATGTCAAAGAAGACTGGTTTTTATTTTAAAGTATAATCCACGTGAACGTTAAAGTATGTATATATTGTATATAATAACTTAATATATAAGTTCTTTGTATTAAAATTATATTTTATATAATTCAACTTCGTACAGTTTGACAGTCATAAACTGACAAAGAGTGGAAGTTTACCCGAAAGGACCACTGTGTCTGCCATTTCTTCGGACTTCACACCCTCTAACCCCAAACTGGGGACCTAGTCCTTCTAGGGGACCTCTCCCCTTACCATTGGGTGAGGTCATAAGAACGGACCTCTTAAGGTACCTGTCTCCTCGGTCTTTAATATACAAAGTACTTATATATTAAGTTATTATATACAATATATACATACTTTAACATATACGTGGATTATATTTTAAAATAAAAACCCAATCTTCCTTGACCGAAACTTAGGTACCCCAGCGTTTCTCAGCCTGTGTTGACTCGCTGAAAGTGGGAGTTTATTATCGTTAAGGCACACCAAGTTTCACTATTCTACCGAAACTCGTCTAGGACCGGATATAATTCGAGAATTTATAATTATAGTTAATGATAAAATCGTTATCAATTATTATATAATTATAGTATAACAATAATAATTCTATACAACACATATTATATTATATTAGTTGTCCATTTATAATATTATATGCTATATTAATTAAATAATTACAATTGAAAACTCGAAGGGACCACCGAGTCTGTCATTTCTTAGACGAACGTGACGTCCTCCGGGTGCAAACAAGTTAGGGTCCCAACCCTTCTAGGGGACCTCTTCCTTTACCGTTGGGTGAGGTCATGAGAACGGACCCTTTAGGGTTCCTGTCTCCTTGGACCACCCGATGGTAGGTACCCAGTGTTCCTCAACCTATGCTGGTTCATTGATTGTTGTCGTTGTTGTTATAATACAATAATAACACCCATGTTTCTGTCTGTCTGTACCTAGAAGTATTGTAGTAACGAATTTGATGTGCTTTGAGGTAGACGATAGGAGTCTCTCTCCTCGAGGTCCCTGGGTGTGTCTTGACACATGCGTGTCTTCGAGTCTCACCAAGTCTCACACCCGAGACTTGTGTGTCGCGACTCAAGTTTAGGGTCGGAACGACATATGGTCGACTAATTCTTTGGAGTCGACGGAGTCAAAGAAGGGATATTTTGCTATTCTTCTTGGGTCGAACATCTCAACAACGTTACTGATTCATTCATTTAGGTGTATTTGTAAATTTTGTCACGGACCCCTGAAGGGTCCACCAGGTCACCAATTCTTAGGTGGAAGGTTACGTCCCCGTCCCCGCCGCCCCCTTGATTCTAGGATGTCGGAACCCCGTTGATTCGGGTGTGGGTCGTTGATGACTCGGACACCTGGTGTCCCTTCTAGGTCGTGTCGGTTTCTTTTTTTTTTAATAAAATTAAGTATTTTATTTTGTCACGGACCGTGTGATATTTCTGAGGTGGTTTTTTTTTTTTTTTTTTCCGAAGTGTTTAAAATCGTCAGAAATACTAAGAATGACAAATATAGTAATAATGTCTCGGTAACTTTTCCTTCTCCGTGGAGATTTACATAGTTTTCTTTTTTAGAGGTGGTGTCAGAACTCGATCTTTTTTTTTTTTTTTCGGTTGATCGTCGATTATGTGTACAAAAACTTTTTTNTGTAAATTTTGTCACGGACCCCTGAAGGGTCCACCAGGTCACCAATTCTTAGGTGGAAGGTTACGTCCCCGTCCCCGCCGCCCCCTTGATTCTAGGATGTCGGAACCCCGTTGATTCGGGTGTGGGTCGTTGATGACTCGGACACCTGGTGTCCCTTCTAGGTCGTGTCGGTTTCTTTTTTTTTTAATAAAATTAAGTATTTTATTTTGTCACGGACCGTGTGATATTTCTGAGGTGGTTTTTTTTTTTTTTTTTTCCGAAGTGTTTAAAATCGTCAGAAATACTAAGAATGACAAATATAGTAATAATGTCTCGGTAACTTTTCCTTCTCCGTGGAGATTTACATAGTTTTCTTTTTTAGAGGTGGTGTCAGAACTCGATCTTTTTTTTTTTTTTTTCGGTTGATCGTCGATTATGTGTACAAAAACTTTTTTTGTAAATGCACCATCTTGTTGGCGGGTGAGAAAGATTCGCGACTGGGGTATAGGTATGTTGTCGGGATGGAGGCCCATGTCGTGCGACGGTGACAGATGAGATAAAGTAAATTTCAACGATCGTTGTATAAGTTATTTACAAAATTGGGTAAGTATTTAACCTTGGGGGTAAAAAGTCTTTTACACCTTCTTTCTTTGTTTATCGATGGTCCTGGAGGGACCACCGGGTGACCGATTCTGAGGCTCGAGGGTTACGTCCCCCGGGACCCAAACTAGGGACCAGTCCCTTGATCTAGGGTGTACGACGTTGATTCTGGTCCATATCGGTTTATTTATTTATGTTCATGATTTTTTCTTTTTCTTTTTTTATCGACGGGCCAGGACTCCTCCTCCCGGTCCCGAGTAACCCGACCCCTCCCTTCCTGACTAATAGTTACACGAGACAACCCACCGAAAATTTTAAATGTAGACCCCCGGAGGGACCACCAAATTCACCAACTCTTAGGTGGGTGGTCCCGTCCTCTGTGTCCAAGCAAGGGACCAGGCCCTTCTAGGGTGTACGGTTCCTCGTCGACTCGGGTGCGCGGTGTTGACGGCCTCGCGTACGTGGGATCTCTGTCGTTCCCTTCGGTGACGCTACTCTTCGGGTCCGTGGTGTCACTTTCCGTCGGGGGCGAGCGGCGTTGATCTCTTTTCGGGCTCGCGGCGGTGCCTCCGAGTCGTGTCGGTTTTTAATCATTTGTTTATGTAGAAAATTTTTGATTGATTTATTTTAATTGTGGACCCACCCGGGTCAAGGTAAAGAGGTCCCCTCCCCTCCATTCTACAATCCGTCTTCTTTCTTTTTCATTATTTCGACCTCGAACCACTTTCAATTTTTACTCCGAACTAGTCGGTGGGGAGAGGGAGGGAGGGAGGGAGGGGGTACGGGTGTCGTCTCTTTCGGTGCCACTGGTCGCTCTGGGGGCCACTACTCCATAAACACCCTCCCCCCCGTGGACCTCCCTCGACACTTGTCTCTTCTCCGTCCTTCTCCACCGCCGCCGGCACACCCGTCACCCTAGGACCTCTTGGTCGTTGACCGCCAGACAGAAGACCCACTTCTCCTCGACGTCCTCTTCCCTACCCCACCTCCCGGTGACGGTCCTACGAGACCGGAGGTCTCGTACCCACGGGTGACGGTCCTACGAGACCGGAGGTCTCGTACCCACGGGTGACGGTCCTACGAGACCGGGTCCGGAGGTCTCGTACCCACGAGTGACGGTCCTACGAGACCGGGTCCGGAGGTCTCGTACCTACGGGCGACGGTCCTACGAGACCGGAGGTCTCGTACCCACGGGTGACGTTCCTACGAGACCGAGTCCGGAGGTCTCGGTCGGGTAAAGAACCTACCTCTTCCTTTCCGAGTTCCGGGGTTCTATCACCCTTGCGCCAGAGTCCCTTCCTCCTGAACACACGTCTCTGACGACCAAGAGACTCCTCCTCCGAGACTTCCAGACGTGAGGACTCCGGGTCTCCCTTTTCCCTAATCCCCAACTCTTACCACCTAGGGTTCCCTCTTACCTCCACCCCCCGGATTTAAGGACCCAGAGTCCCTCCTCCCCCGACTTTCCGTGTGCTTTAGAGGTATGGAACCACTCTCGGACCAACCCGAGTCTCTTCAGGGGCGGTCCCCAAGGGACTTCCGTCAATTCGAGTTCGTCAGCCGAGGCAAGGACCCCTCCCGTTCTGTACTCGTTGAGGATGTGGAGTCCCCTGTATACCCCACGTCCGCTCCGTTCCCATACGGGGTCGTCCTTCACCCCTACATTCTGTCCACACCCGCCACTTGACTGGACGCAGTCCCGGACTTCCCGGAGGAGGAAGAAGGCCGAGTCGGGGGCCGAGAGTCGCCGGTAGACGAGGGGGTCGCTGAACTCGACGAGGAGGTTCTGGACCTAGGCCGCGACGCCCCGTGGGCGGTTCCGGGCCCAATGAGTCGACGGGGACCCAGGGGTCGACCATGGGGGTCTTGGTCCGGGAGGAACTCTCGGACCCCAAACGAGGTGGGGTAATTGTCTCTGGGACCGTAGACCTACGGACCCTCCCGTACCCCCTGTGTCTCAGTTGGAAGCGATCACGGGAAGAGGGGAAACTCCCGGATCTTCTCTGGACCCCACTCGACCTCCCACCTCCAAGGGTATAGGTCTCCGACTCCTTCTGTCTCTGGGTCTCTTTCAGCTGTAACGGTCTTGTCTCTCTCTCTCTCCCTGAAAGGACCACCATCTTACCGAGTCTGCGACTCAAGCGTTACGTTCCCCGGGCCCAAACTAGGGACCAGTCCCTTGATCTAGGGTGTACGGTCTCGATTTTTCTAGAATGTACGACGTTACTTCTAGTTTCTAGGACGTACGGGGGTGATTCTGGGTCGTGTCGGTTGATTTATTATTTATAATTTTTTTTTTTTTTTTGTCTTTTTCCCTTTCTGTTTCTCTCTTTGACCTTTTCTATGTCTTATTTTCTCAGTTCTGTCTCCCTCTTGTCTGTGTCTCGGGCACTCTGTCCTTACCTTTTTCTCGCTGTCCCTTTTGCAGGTCTTTATCTCCACCCCTTTCCTCCGGGTGTAGCCTTGAAAGATTAGGCTTTGAGACCCTTGGAAACATAATTTATGTCAGTTTTCGACTTTCAATCAGTGTGTCAGCACAGGTTGAGAAACGTTAGGGGACCCGACATCGGGTAGGTACCTTAAGAGGTCCGTTCTCATGACCTCACCCAACGGTAAAGGAAGAGGTTTTATGTCAGTTTGAACACCGAAAAAGGTCGTCCTGAAAAGTCTTTGGAACTTTCACTTCGAGGGTCTTTCCTGACCACCCTCGTAGCAAACTCTACTCCCGACTCTGTACCCCTCACATCGCCGCTTCTGGATCTTCCAAGTCTAGGGTCAAGTTAGGGAAACCCTCGTTTCACTGGAACCTTTTCTATTGAACTCGTGGAACTGGAACTCAAAGAAGTAAATCTTTTACACCCTTTTCTATATTCTGGACAGAGGGTCCTGACAACATTCCTAAGCTACTGAATTCTAAGTACTTTACAAATCCTAGCACGGGCCGGGGACCAGTTACGAGTTATTTGTAGTCGCTGGTAGTACTGACAAAACTTCTTGTACTGTCCCTCCTGTGGTCCTGTCTCTTCCCTGCTCTGTTGCTCACCTCCTCGGTTTCCCGTCGCCGCTCCCTCCGTCCGATCGGGTCCGACTGAGTGGGACACGACGCGGTGTGACCGGACCTCGAGGACCTGGAACGCCAGACCGCGAGGCCGGGGTCCCGACAGGGCTAGAAGAAGGAGGACGGCCGAGAGCGCGAGGTCGACGACCTTGAGGTCCAGGAGCATCCGTGCGACCCGGTGCAGGTCGACAAGGGAGTAGACACCTTGTTTTCCTGACCTCCGGACCTGGAGATTCCTGGTCCTCCCACCTCCCGACCTCGGTGCTGAGGACCTATTCCTCCCTCCTCCCCGACACCCTAGATCTGGGACCGCAGGACGCCCAATCCCCGAACCCCGGACTCGAGGATCCACCCACCCTCTCCTCCCCTGACTCCCGTGCCTACCGACCCAGGACTCACCGGACCTATGGTCCAGGGGAATGGAGGACGTAAGGGACGTCTTCGGCGAGTACGACCAGAAGCCCGACACTCAGCTCGACGAGGACCCGAAGGACTTCAGAAACCGCTTCTGGGAGGTGTGCTAGGGCGAGGACCGAGTCGACGGAGACAAGGACGTAGTTGTCGTTGGTCTGAGAATCGGAGTCGGACTCGTGTCCCTCCCTTTGTCCGGTCGACCCCGATTCCGGTCGGTCTAGAGTTCGAGGAAGAACGGACCCCTCAGGGGGGAGAGGTTCAGACCCCACAACCGAGATACTCCCGTCCCTCGGACAGAGAGACCAAGTACGACATGTCCGGGTGGGTCTCGTCTGGTTCATTTGTCGAAAAATTCTTTACTTCCCCCCCTGTCAACTTACCTATTTCTATACCATGTGTATGCGTTACCTTATAATGAACCGGTACTTTTTCTTGCTTTGATACGGTAAACGTCGTTGTACCTACCTTAATCTCTAATCGTATGGTTCGCTTCATTCAGTCTTCCTCTTTCTATTTATGGTATCTTACTATTACTATACACGGTAGATTTTAAATGTGTTTAATTGATTAGATACATTGTTTGTTTGAGTGTCAGTATGTCTTATCCGAACAATCGTGTCCCTTGACATAAGTTATAGGACACTATTTGACATTGCCTTTTCTTATACTCCCCAGAAGGGGAGCCAGGTCACCAATTCTGTCACATGAAGGTGACGTCCCCGGTACCCAATCTAGGGACTAGTCCCTTGATTCTGGGGTGTACGACTCGACGTACCGTTTAATTTTTTTTTTTTCTTATATATATATATATATATATATATATATATATTTTGACTTAGTGAAACGACATGTCGTCTTCAATTGTGTTGTAACATTTAGTTGATAAGAGGTTATTTCAAAATTTTTTCTTTGTTTACTCCCTTACTTACGATTTGTATAGGTCTGAACCACTAACTACGCCCCCTGGGTCTTCCCCCAGCCTGGACCCGGGACATGAGGTCGTCCCCTGTGTCGGTCAATATCGGACCCTGTTAGTCCCGTCACTTTGCGTCTAAGACACCCTTGGTCTTACCCCCCTTGGTAAAGATAGTCCCATTCGGATCCGAAGGACCTACACTTCTAAAATTCCACTCGGTGTGTTTGGTCCCTCGTAACTCTGGACCCCTCGACCTCTCCCGACCTTCCCGAAAGACCTGACTCCCTTGTCGTACCACGTTTACTTACCTTCAACTTGTCATGTCCTCCCTGAAAGGACCACCAGGTGACCGATTCTCAGACTCGAGGGTTACATCCCCTGGACCCAAGCTAGGGACGAGTCCTGTGATCTAGGGTGTACGGTGTTCCTTCTCAAACGTCCGGACGACGTACGAGTTGACGAAGTCAGTACAGGCTGAGAAACGTCAGGGTACCTGACATCGGGTGGTCCGAGGAGACAGGTACCCTGAAGGGTCCGTTCTTATGACCTCATCCAACGGTAAAGGAGGGGGTCCTCTAGAGGGACTGGGTCCCTAGTTTGGTCAAAGAGGACCCGAGGACGTAACGTCCGTCTAAGAAATGGTGAACTCGGTGGTCCCTTCGGGTTCTCAAACGTATAGTGTTGATTTTGTAAGGCGTACGGTATTACTTCTGACTTTTAGGGTGTACGGGGTTAATTCTGAGTCGTCTCGGTTTATTTATTTATTTTTATTTATGAATTATTTTCTCTTCTTTTTTCATTTCCTTCACATTCCCGTCTGACGTCAGTTCTTCTTTCTTCCACCCTACCTCCCTTCTCTCTCCCTTATGTCCACTCTCTACTGTCACCTTTCCGTCTGTTCTGCCTCGAGCCCACACCAAACCTGGCGGTCAGACTCCTTGTGCATAGGCCCCAGTCACCCCTCAGTGCCGTTCTAACTTTCCGACCTCTTCCTAGACCCATACCTTGGTAGGGAGACCCTCTATCCAAGCTCCCCAACTCTGGTCGAGGAAGGACTCAGGAGGCCCGTTGTTCTTACTCTGGAATCTGAAGGGACCACCCGGTCACCAATTCTTAGACGGACGGTTGCGTCCCCTGTACCCAAATTAGGGACCAGACCCCTCTAGGGTGTGCGGCGTCCGGTTGATGACTTCGGACTTGAGACCTCGGGTTCATGGCGCTGTTCTCTTCGGTGTCGTTGTTCTTCGGGGTCGTGCTGTTGGTCTCTCGTCGGGGCCGGGTGACGTTGATCTCCTTCGGACGTGCGTCGTTGCTTCTGGCTCAGGTCGGTTTTTAGTCATTGATTACTTTTAAATTTTTTTCTTACACTGGAGCGGGCTCCAGGTCCGTCCCGTCTATATTTCCTCTATTTGATCTCTCTACGTCCCCCGTGTTTCTTGTCCTGCACCACTGACTGTTCGATTCCCACTCTCTATTCCTCCGCACGTCTTGCTCCGAGTCCTGAGACCGGACCACTGGTTTCCCTGTCACTCTGCCCCTACCACACCTTTTCCCTCAACGACTCCAGTCGTGCCCTATACCACTTACTCTTCCCCGGTCTGAGGACCTAGATTCCGTCCTCCCCGACCCCTGGACCTAAGGATCCAGACTCCCTCCTCCCTGCCCCCCAGAGCTGAGGACCTAGGTTCCGTCCTCCCCGACCCCTGGACCTAAGAACCTAGATTCCGTCCTCCCCGACCCCAGACCTTTGGGTCCAGGATCCCCTTCTTCCTCGTAGATCCTTGGTTATAGGATCTTTAGTCCTGTGTATCCAGATCTAAAACTCTCCCTTTAGTCCCGACCCTCTTTATGTCCGAGAAACTCCATTGACTTCTGAGTCCTAGGTTGGGGTCTTTTAAGGTTATACATTCTATTTCCGTTTCTCTCTCTGACTATCTTAATGTTTAAATGGTAAAAGGTTGTCCGTCGTGGGAGGACAGTTCGTTACTGGTTGTTGCCTACAATTTCGGAAATCCATTCATTGATAATCCTTCCCTAGTCTCCCTGGAGTAACTCCAGACCTCTTAGTCTCTCTTGTAGGGGGTCCGGGTCACGGGGTTTACGTGGTGTCGTGTAGGCTTAGACTAGGTAGAATATGTAAATTAGTTGGTGGACGAAGGTCCTTCGCTTTGCTCTATTTCCTGTGGGGGCCGCAGGTTTACCAGTGTATGACTGGTACCCTGTCTCCTGAACCAAAGAAGTTGTTTCTCAAGTCCCCTTTTTTTGTCATCCGTCCCTGGTAATCTCCTCTTTGTTGTGTCCGTTCTGTAGCGTTGGGTAATGTTATTGGGCTAAGTTTGTCGGTTGACAATCGGTAACAAAAACTCTGTCAGACCCTGGGTACCTTTGCCTGACCTCTACTCTATCATTAAGAAGTCTACACTATTACTGTATCCCCACTACAAAAGAATTCTCTCAAGAATTTCTTGACTTCATAAGTGACAGTTGTACTACAGACCATGACCTAAAGTTTAGATCCCTGTCCCTTCGGTTGACCTCCTGTACTTTGTCCTTGCCTCCTAAGTAGCGTCGACTTGACCCCTCATGTGGTGTACCGTTGTCAGATAAAAAACAACCAAACTGTAAAAAGTGCTTTGCTGTAAATCTCTCGTGTCTCTTTACCCCGTTCCCTTGTGCGGGGTCACTCAGTCCGGGGTTTCAGTATGTCCTCTCTCCCTCCTCCCTTTGTCTGTCCGTATCCAGGGGCGGCGACGGGTGGGGGTCGGGGTCATAGTACCGAACCCGTTGTCCCCCACGTTGGGGCCGGGGTCCAGGGTCCTCGTGGTGTCATTACAGACAGGTTGTTCCTTCTCTTGGCTGCTACTTCCAGGCCGGCCCGTTTGTGTGGACAAGGGCGACGAGGACCGGCGGGAAGAGACTCAGGTGGACGACGGGATCGTCGAGCGCTTCGACGAGGAGGAGGGCGGCTCGCCGGTGAGCGAGGGGTCGGTCGAGTGGGGCGTCGTCCCGGTGGAGGTGGAGGTAGACGTCTCTCTTCCGTTCTCGACCCTGGGTCTCCGGACCCAGACTCTCGTTCCTTCCCCACCACCGCGCGCCTGCGGACGAACCCAGACTAGCTTCCTGGACCCTTAGGCTTGAGGACCTAAGCTTCTCTCATACCTCGTCCGGACTCTGAGCCGAGGGTACCAACATTTCTTGACCCCCGGACCGGACTGCCCTGAGGGGTGCTCAACCCCGGTCTGAAGGGTTCCCCAGACGTCGGAGTGGAGCTAGGAGTCAAGGAAGGAGACTGCGACATCGAGAAAGTGAGCAACGAGGTAATTTCGGTGCGCTCAGTCCCGGAGGTCGACGACGCGCGCTTCGGCGGCGCGGCGGGGAGCGTGGGGAAGAGGCCTGTCTCGACCACGACCCCCGCACCGGCCCCAGACGTGACCTCTGCCTCGGAGGCGGACTCCAACTTCTTCCGATCAGTCGACCCCTCCTGAGCGGGGGACGGCAGTGATTTATCCAGGGACCCCGCCCCTCACCCCCACCCTCAGACTCAATCGCTGGGAGTCGGTGGTTCGAGAAAATAGGCTCCGCCCCTCCCACGTCCAGGCTACTGGCGAGCCGGGGTCCTCCACCGAGTCCCTGAGCGTCAGGCCCCTCCCCCGTGTTGCGAGTGAGTTCCTGCGACAAAGGGTAACAGAACCGGAGTTCAGAAGCTTCCAAGACGTAGAGAAAGAGAGAGGGGCCCAGAGACTCGGAAAGGGGGAAAAGAGACCCGAAGTAGAAGGACTGAGTCATACAGAAGACAGAGACTTAGCGATACAAAGAAAGAGGGAGCCTCATAGAGGGACAGAGTTCCAAAGAGACAGAGAGAAAGACGAAGAGACTCGTAGTGACAAAGACCCAAAGACAGACACAGATAGGAGTTGGGAGACTCAGAGAACAGAGACGAGAGCGTCACAGGGAACTGGGGAAACCTAGAAACAGAGGGTCACAGGGGCAGAGAGCCAGAGATAGACCAGAGGGATATGGACCGAGAGACACAGAGACAGCGGGCGAACCCAGACGAGGAGACCCAGGGGGGGTGGGTCACTGAGAGCGGGGGGCCCAGGGAGTGGCGTAGCACCGACGAAAGCCACGACGACGGAAGAGGGTGAAGAAGGAGAAGGAAGCGGACGACGAGTCGAGGAACCGGCGAGCCTTCGAGACGGCCCCGGAGCCCGCGGAGGGCGAGCGCCCTCAGAAACCCCACGGGGGCCCCGAACCTCCGGGGAACTCTAGCCTGGAGACACAGCGTGAGGCCCTGGCGGCGGCCGCCCCAGGGGTCCAGGCCCGACGAGGCGCAGGGGTACCGGCGACTCTTAAGGGCAGCCCACCCGCCCCGGACCCCAATGCCTCCTCAACCCCCGCACCGGGTCCCCCGGCCGCGAAGGGCGGGCTTTCGGGGCCTCTCGCGAGGTCTCCGCCCCGGACTCTCAAGTTTCCTACCCTGACTTGTAAGGTCTCCGCCCCGGACCTCGAAGGTCCCCGCCCCAAGCACCGAGGATCCCGCAGTGCGGGGTTCTCCGCCCTGGCCTTAAACTCAGGCCCAGGATCATGCGGGGGATGGCCGCAGAGGGACGATAGGTCCACAGCTCGGAACATGAAACGGTGGGCGGGGGTTGATAGGGGAACCTGGTGAAATCTCGCTGGGGTAGTGGTAGACGAAGCGCCTGAGTCCTCGACCCAAGGCGAGACAGGAGAGACCTCGGGGCATCAGAGTCGAGACTGGGGGGACACATTCCCTCGGCACGGGGACGGCGGAGTGGGTCCCTAGCCTCTCAGCCCAGAGGACCAGAGGGAGAGGACTGTTTGGTCCTCGGAACTCAGGAGCCGAGGAGCTCTCGCTCTAAGGTCTTGAGGTCGGGGGCGCTGGGGGTGTCGGGGCCGGGGGAGTGGCCGAGTCCGAAGCCGCGCGAGGCAAGACGCGAGGCCGCGTCGTCAAAGACGGGTGACCTGTCCACCGACCCCTTCTCCCTCCTCTCTGTCCGACGAGCCAGGGGGAGGGGTCGTCGGGCCTTCACCTCACCCCCTGTTGTCCAGGTTGTCGAGAGCTCCCTCCTCCCTCGCTGGTCGAACGGGGCGGGCGTCGGCGCCGTTGCCCGGTAGGACCGGGGTGGCCGGGGTGGGATCCCTTTGGGTCGTACTGCTGGGGGCCGAGACGGAGGTCGCGGGGGTCAGGACGGGGGCCCCCCGGTCCGCGGAACCAGTGGACACATTTTCGCGGAGGGATTACGGGTCTGAGACTCTTAGGACTCTCCTTCTCCCCTTACCTCCATCCCCGGAGAGGGGAGATTACTCGTGAAATCTTCCCGGGGTTGGCCAAACCCCTCGACCTGTTCTCCTCCCCCACGGGACTCGACTCAGTCTCCGGGCGGGTCTCTGTCGCCCTTCACACCGGGGGGGTGGAACGGTACCCACCTCCCGTCTCCAATTTCCAGAGTCGGTCTGGGAAAGGAGAGACTCGTTTTTGTCCTTTTATTGACGATACACTCTTTCCTAAAAACCTACAGTCCTCGACGGATATATTTCATATTTGTAAAATATGTGTAATTTAATAAACTAGAAATGTCGTCGAATGTCTCTTTAATGATAGAGGTAAAATATCAGTCCTTTGACTCCGACTCCCCCCGTTCGCATGGGTCTCAGATGTGTACAACAATTACACTCGTTGTATAGACAAGAGACCTTTTAGGTATCAGAAATAGTAATCCAAATGACAGTAAGTTCGGTCCTTCAGGGACTCTCTAGTAAGCTTTTCTATCATTGTTATTATCGATTGTGACTATCCTTTAGACGTCACATCCGTCACACGGTTCGTGAAGTACATATACTTGAGTGACCTAGTAGTGTTGTGGGATAATAATAAAGATAGTAAGGGTAAAATGTCTACTCCTTTGACTCCGACCCTCTTAACTTCGTGAAATAAGACCCAGAGTGTCCCGTTCACCAAATTTAAGTTCTGACAAGATTAGGTTCCTCGACTCTTTGGGACGGGGTGTATAAACAAACGAAGAGAGAATACTCAATGTTTTTAGAGGAGGAAGGTCCGAGGGTCCTGGAAATAGGACGGAACGAGGGACTGGAGAGGTCCCTGGTCTTGATTGGCGTCTATGGAGTCGGGTCTTTGAGTGACCAAGGGGGTCTTTTGTCTTCAGTCTAAGTCTCTTTTTTCTAAAAATAAATTCTTCGAACTCCCCCGATCATTCCCTCCCCTCTCCTCTCTCCGGGGTCACTACCGTGCCGAGGGGAGTGGGGTGGATCACGTAAGAATTGCCTACACTCGACACCGGACTCTCCGTCCCAGCCAGTCCTTCCCCCACAGACCTAGGGTGTCGCGTACAATCGACCTTGTCGTTTCAGACTTTGCTTCTTCGATTCTCACTTTGTTTCCCCGGGTTCGTCTGGTAGACAGAAGGGGAGACGGGGTGACCCCTGGGTCTGTAGGGTTATCGAGAAGAAGAAACTCTTTTCAGGTCTGGGAGTCGTGGAGGAGGGAGTCTAGGTCCTCAGGTCTAGGAGTCGGTGAGTGGATAGACGACTCCAAATCCGTCCAAGTCAAACAGGTACTGGAACTGTTTGAGGAGTGTCGACTCCCACTCGGCTCCCAAGTCGCAGGCAAGGAGGAGGTGTCACCTGTGACATTCGGGATTACCGGTTCCCTCACCCCTCCTTACAGTTTAACAGGTCACGAAGACCGGAGGGTCTTGATGTAAAGGGTCCTCCGGAGTCCCATGTAAAGACCGGGTCCTGATTGTCTAACGAAAGGGGGATTGGTTATCCGTGATACCCTTTACATCAAAGGGTCAAGGAATTCCAGATATTCCTTCAGGGTCCTTTCGGATACGGAAGGCCTTAAGGTCCGTAATATAAAAGATGTAGATGGGAGACATATGGAGTCGTGAACTAGAAAAACCGGTCTCCTTAAGGACCCTGAACATCAGGCTCTCGGCGTGCTCGTACTGTCGTCAAGTCACGAGGGAGAGTTTTCGATTTAATACATGTAGGGTGTTGAGGAGGTCCTTCGGGAGTGGCACCATTAGTACTCGTCCCATCTAGTCTGTCAAAGGACCTTCTCACTTCTAGAAAAGCACTTGACTCACCATGTTCCAGAATCGTGTCGGACCCCTTCCTTTTCAGTCTCCAGTCACCTTGTTGTCCAACTCTCTTCGAGGGTTTGACGAAGGGAAGTCCTTTTTCTGTCCTCCTATTTTTAGTGACATCGATTTGGAAGAGGGAGCAAAAGACGGTTGTCGGGAAACCCATCTCTTCCTCTCCCTTCCCTTAAGATCCATTCACCTTGTCGTGTGCGTTTCTGAACCCCTTACCATTCTTAAGTCGTACTGACATTTCTTCCAGCCCTATCCTGGGACTTAGTGGTTCAGGGGAGCGGGACCCCCACGATTCCTTCCTAAGACCCGTCCCTTTCACCTGATCTTCCATTCTTTAACTTCGGTACTCCGTTTCCTCCTATCTCGGTATCAAAACCGTTCTTCGAGACTCAGGATTTAACCCTGTCCTCGTTTGGAGAGTCTTACAAGACGGTAGAAAAGAAAGTAGAGAAGAAACTAGAGTACTGACACAACCTACTTATTTACCTTCTAATCCTCGAAGTCTCTCTCTTTCTGGCTCTGGTTCTACCTTTCTATTCCTTTCTCCTTCGTTCTTCGTCGGACCCCTGCACCGATGGGTGTCGGTCGAGCGACTCCGACAGAGAAAAGAGAGTAGGTCGGAGTGGGACGTTCCACCGACTTAGGAGGGTTAGATCACAGGTGGGGTAAGTGTGTGTATGAGTTTCCCGTCGACTTGGGACTGTGGCACTTTGATTTGTGGGAAGGGTGTCACTTTGAGGAATTGCATTAACGGGGGTCGTCGATTTGGGGTTTACATTGTAGCACGTACGAGTCAGTGAGTCACCACAGGTTGAGAAACGTTGGGGTACCTGACATCGGACAGTTCAAGGAGACGGATACCCTAAAAAGTCCGTTCCTATAATCTCACCTAACGTTAAAGGAGGAGGTCCCCTAGAAGGGCTGGGTCCCTAGTTTGGTCGTAGAGGACTCAGAGGACTTAACCGTCCTTCTAAGAAATGACGACTCGGAGGTCCCTTCGGGTTCCATTGTAGTGTGGAATCGTTAATTTGGTGACCTGGATTGGTGGAGGATCGTCGATTTGAGGAACTCAGATTAGGACTAGGGGATTTTTAGATTGTAAGCAAGTAAGTAAGCATGTTACCTGTGAATTTTAGGACCGTAAGTGCATTGGTATGATTTTAGAAAGCAGTCCCTTTTCCCGGACACTGGAACGACCTTCAGACAGGCGGGCGTGGGAGCCTATTCGTCCCGCAGAGGTCACTTCCGGTACGACACCAGTAAGTTCTGCTTCCACTGTGTCGGTCCCCACACCGGTCCCGACCGGGCTCAGAGGTTCCGGATCGTCTCTTCCTTTCATGCTTCTCAGTGGTTATTCGGATACCAAAATGTGAGCACCATTTTGACCGGAGTCTACGAGGGTGGAGTAGGGTCCCAGTGTAAATCTATTACACATGAAAAAAATAATTTTTTTTTTTTTACATTCAATCTAGGATCTGAGTCTGTAGTGAGGTCTCATTTGGGGGTTACTTAATTTGAATTTTGTTCCTTTATTTTAGTATTTTGATCTTTTTGTTGTTTGTATGTTTCTTTATTATCCAACCGGTTCTTCAAGTAAGTACTTCAAAAATCGGTTGGACTATATACTAGAGACCAATCTCTTCTTGTAAGTAGAATTTTCCGTATTTAGTACTTCCCTTTCTAGCCACCAACCTTAAAATTATTTAGACTCCAAAGTCTTACCGTTGTTGTAGTATTTGCTTTAAATTTCCTTTAGTTGTGCGACCGTTTTATAAAAACATCGTGTATGTATGGTCTGCCATCAGTCCTATGAAATGCATGTTTTTCCTAGAACGTATAGTCATTCTTTTTCTATTCGTGTGATTATTTACACTTTATGGTTTGTCTGTAAATTTTAATACAGTAACTTTATTTTAAATTACCACGATATGTGTTTATAAGTTACCGTACTTTTCTACAAATTATCGGTCGTGTACGCTTTTTTGTCCAATGTTTCGTTGACTTTGTTACGGATCAAATTTTTTACATAATTAATCGAGTTTTATAAAAAAAGAAATCTGAGGAGGATATAATAGAAAAACAAAATGGCACTTGTACGGTAAAACATTAGTTTTTATTTTGTCTTTTAAGTCCTATTTGATTTATTTGTGATTTTTTTTTTGTGGGGTTTTAAGATCTTCCTTTATATTTTCTTATCTAGATATAAATATCTATGTATGATATAATTACAAATATACTGTAATACGTAATATATATATTATATTATATATACATATATGTATTTTAGAACTCTATCTTTAGGACTCCGGTGTTCCCTTTTGTCCCTGGTGTATCAAATTGAAGGAATATCTTTTCCTTTTAGTCTCACTGTTGTGTTTTTTTTGAGTCTCTGTTACAATCGTCGTACATATTCTTTCACAATATTTTGGTCTTATAGACTTGTCGAAGATTTGTAGTTCTTGGAGGTTTCTTTTTACCGATTTATTTTCTTGTCCGTTAAGTCCCTTCTCCCTTGTTTGTAGACTTTTCTACAAACTAGGGGAAATTTTTTCCCGTCCCTCTCTCTCTAGATTTAAAATTTTGGAAATAAAAAGTAAATAGTCTAACCGTTGACAGTCTCAACGAGTCCCACAAACTCTGTTTGGGAAAGTAGGAGACCCTACACTCATGTTGAGTCTTTTCGGTAAAATCTGCCGTCGATTCGTCGCAGAGCCTCTTCTGAGGTCATGTGGGGTGAGGTCATGAGAACGGACCTCTTAGGGTCCCTGTCCCCTCAGACCACCCGACGTCAGGTACCCCAGCGATTCTCAGCCTGTGCTGACTCACTGAAGTGAAAGTGAAAAGTAAAAGTACGTGACCTCTTCCTTTACCGTTAGGTGAGGTCACAAGAACGAACCTCTTAGGGTCCCTGCCCCCTCGGACCACCCGACGGCAGAGACCCCAGCGTGTCTCAGCCTGTGCTGACTTCATTGAATCGTCGTCGACGTTCGGTGTAGATCGTTGTAGAGTTTCCGTGTATAAAAGACTCGAGAGTTTCGTTGATGATTCCGAGACGACAATTCTTGTTGACTGTATTCGTGTTTTCGTGGTGGGTCCCTCGGGACTAATAGATTTAAGGGTGTAAGTCAAGTCACTTCGTTGACAGTCTTTTGTTAATAATGGGGTCACTAGATTGTTAGTGAATACTCTAATCAAAGGTGAGTTATAGTGAGGAGGAGAGAATTATCTCCGAGGAGGGTGGTCAATCGTAGGAACAGGTCCCGTCAGTAGACGATTAATAGTTTCCTGTGATACACGTCTGAGATATAGGTGTCGGTTATAGACAAAATTGGAAGGGGTGAGTGTCTAGAGGTCAAACCAAACCCCGTAGTCACACGGGTCGTCTTCGTGAAAGGGTCAGAGGGACTGTCGAACCCACCGGAGACCGTGTCAAGAGACCGGTTATTCTAGAGTCGTTCATAGGACTCTTTAAGACCCTTTCGAAAAGGGAAGGACTATTTTTCCCTGACCGTGAACGGGAAAGGTGAAGTAGACCGAGACTTGTGTTCTACACTACCGACCTCAACGTCGTCGATAGAACGTTGGTACTTCCTTTTTTTCGGTTCTATTAGTTGGGGTGTTTACTACCACTACGGTTTAGTCTCTTATTGATGCAAGAAGATTTAAAGGACAATATCCTTTTTCACTTTGACAGACAAGTTCGGTGACATACCAAAAAAGTCAATGATAGACGGTTTGTGGAAGAATCGAGTAGATGTGATCCCATGTACCCGTTACGGTTTGTTCACGTTTCCCTTTAGTGTTTAGAACGTTTTAGAACACCCTTTTTAGTGTAGGGGGCTGGGGAGTTTAATTATAACGGAAAACCATCACCTCCCTACTATAAAGTGAAAAATAAAACATACAAAGGTATGAGAGACTTAAAAAATTTGTTTTTCGTGCCTTTAAAAACTTGATTTTTTCCCCTGCCTATAAGTCCTCTTTACAAGTTTTATAAATTGAAACCAATATTGTTTCGATACTGTTTGGATCTGTCACACAATTTTTCGTTTCTGTAATGAAACGACCTTTTCCAGGTATACCAGTTCCGATGCCACAAAGGTAATCAGTACATGTCTGCACTCTCGACTTGTTATTTTTTAACTACGAAAACTTGACACCACAACCTCTTGAGAACTCTCAGGGAACCTGACATTCCTCTAGTTTGGTCAGTTAGAATTTCCTTTAGTTGGGACTTATGAGAAACCTTCCAGACTACGACTTCGACTTCGAAGTTATGAAACAGATGGACTACGTTTGTCGACTGAGTAATCTTTTCTGGGGCTACGACCCTTTCTAACTTCCGTCTTCCTCCACTTCCACTGTCTCCTACTCTACCGAGCTACCATAGAGACTAAGTTACCTGTGCCTGAACTCATTTGAGACCCTCTACCACTCTCTATCCCTTCGGACCGTACGACGTTAGGCACCCCGGTGTTTCTCAGCCTGTACTGAACCGTTGACTTGTTGTTGTCGTTTATTGTACCCATAACCGGTTAGTCTTCCCGCAGTCAGCATTTGTTGGTCATTAATCTCATATATCCCCGAAGGGACCACCGAATCGGCATTTCTTAGACGGACGTTACGTCGTCTGGACCCAAGTCAGGGACCCAGCCCTTCTAAGGGACCTCTTCCTTTACCGTTGGGTGAGGTCATAAGAACGGACCCTTTCGGGTACCTGTCTCCTCGGACCGACCCAGGTGTCCCAAAGTTTTCTTAGTCTCGCTGATTTGCTGCCTCGCACATGCCAACTGGGAACTTGTTGAGTCTAAACTTGACACGTTCAGGTATATATCCTCCTAAAAAAAAAAGTCATCATTTATGATGTCATGATGGGTTAGACCGAATCACTTAGGTACCTACACCTCTTTTGTGTCTATCTTCCTGGCTGACATAGTTCTATATGGGGCTAAAAACTTACACCCCTCCCAGTCACCGGGATTGAGGGACTCAAGAAGTTCCCAGTTGTCATATACCGTATAATTAATACACTACACATATTTAATTTGTTTTAAAATTATATTTGACTTGTGTTAGGACGGACGGTATCCCTAGTTTTGGAGGGTCCGGGAATTACTGATTCAGACACAGTGTCCACCGAAACGATTACCAGACGACGATTCACGATTCAGTGAAGTCAGCACAGGCTGAGACACACTGGGGTATCTGCCTTCGGGTGGTCCGAGGGGGTAGGGACCCTAAGAGGTCCGTTCTTGTGACCTTACCCAACGGTAACGGAGGGATAAATAGAAAGGGAAGAGACCTTATAGATCTTAAATGGTAGAGATAGTTGGGGGTATTAGGACAGGTAGGGTCCGGAGTGGACGAACCCGGTTGGTGGTCGGAGGAGGGACCGGATGGTCGGAGGTCAGATGGAGGATGTACTGGACTCCCCCGAAAAGATGGTGGGTCTAGGGTAAAACAGGGACGAGTTTTGGGAAGGATCCCCTCCCCCCAAGTTCTCCCTCCCCTGTGTATACAAGGATACCGACTAAGTACAACTATATACCGTCTTTACTTATGGTATAACATTTCGTTAATAGGAGGTTAATTTTTATTTATTAAAAAAAGTTAGGTTGTTAATTTTTTTGTCTTTTGGAAAGGGTCCGAGGGTCACCGGGGTCCTGTCAAGGTCGAGAGGTCGGGACGAGACCACGGACGAGTGCAAAGGTCGGGGTACAGGACTGTAGGAGGAAAGAGGTCGATGAAACTTAGGGTCTCAGTAAAGGTCTTTTGTAGCCCGAAGTGGTGCGAAAAAGCGAGGACGTCAAGGGAGAAGAGGACAGTCAGACCCGACGGATGAAAAATGCCCGGACTGACTGAGGAAAAGTTCCGAGAGAAGATTCCTGAACTGTCCTGCCTTAAGTAAGTCTGGAGGGAGTGTGTAGGAATGAGGCATTCATAGTAAGGACAGGGGTGAGATGTCTACTCCTTTGACTCCGTGTCCTACTCTTACTTGTTCGCTGTGTACTGCTATACCTACTTACAGTGTCTGTGTTGGTACTCGGTTTTGTTTCTTCACCCCGTCTGTATTTCTCACTGTGCCTCTCCCTCTCCTATTTCACCCTTTAGAGTCTCACGGACCACGAGTCCTTCCATTCACCATAAAGTACTTCGACTCCAAAGTCACGACTGGGGTCTACATTTTATAAAGAGAGAGTCACTTTCGCGTACCGAATCACCAATTCTCGTCAGGGACCTCGGTATACTGTACCCGACATTTAGACCAAGACGAAAATGGTCGACACACTGGAACCCGTTCGAGGAAGTGGAGAGACCCGAAGAGACGAGTAAACATTTTACGCCTATTATTAACAGGGGTGAAGTATCCCGATAATATTTCTAATTTAATAAAGTGTATACATTTCGTAAAATTTTTACGAGTCCTTTAAGGGACTGTCAGGACACCTATCCTGAGGTGCGGGAGTGACGGTTCCCGACCCCAAACTGGGGACCAGTCGCTTGATTCTAGGATGTTCGGTTCACCGTGTCGGTTTTTTATTTTTACGGACCGTATGTTATTAAAGACATAATATTTATTATTATTACAAAATTTTAAGATTTTATGACTAGATCGCTTTGGTGGTTCGGAGGACCCAAGTTTAGGACCGACCCGGTTGAAAGAGTCCTATTGAAAACCCGTTCAGTGAAAAGGAGAGACATGAGGGAAGAGGCATTTTACCCTTTTATGAAGACTAGAGTGATGTCCCTACAACACCAAATCAATGGTTCAACACAGACAGAGACACGCTGGGGTACCTGACATCGGGGGTGGTCGAGGAGACAGGTACCCTAAAGGGTCCGTTCTTATGACTTCACCCAACGGTAAAGGAAGAGGATCCCCTAGAAGGACTGAGTCCCTAGATTGAACCTAGAGGACGTAACGTCCACCGAAGAAATGGGGACTCGGTAGTCCCTTAGGGATGATGCACCAATCCTTCCAAATTACTCTAAATAAACAGTCTCTTCTGTGTCGCCTCCCAGTTCTTGGTCCAAGTCGGTATCATTGCGAAGCAGACCTGACGAGTCATCAATAATTTTCAGACTTAAACAACAACTGGGAATAGAAAGCCTCCTAAAGAGTTTTTACATATAAACATCGAAGATTAAATTTTTTTTTCTGACGCTCTTCCCGAAGGGACCACCGGAGGACGTGACCGCCCTCTGTACTCAAGCTAAGGAGTAGGTCCTTCTAGGGTGTCCGGTACCTCGGGAACCCGGTGTTGATGACTCGGATACTCAGCGAGTCTCGGACCCTCAGCGCTGGTAACTCGAGTACACGTCACTGGTGACTTTGGGAGCGCAGATCTCGGGGACGAGACGTTTGTTCTCTTCGGTGACGGTACCCTTCGGTTCGTGACTTTGATCTCCTGCCGCGTACGCCGTTGCTTCTAGGTCGTGTCGGTTTTTATTCAGTTGAAAAGTTTTTTCTTCTTCCGAACTGTCATCTGTCTGATGACGGACTTCGTACTTATTAGTTCAACTAATACGTCACCCACAAGAGGTATTTGTCTCGACGACGACGACGACGATTCAGCGAAGTCAGTACAGGCTGAGACACGCTGGGGTAACTGCCGTCGAGTGGTCCGAGGGGGCAGGGACCCTAAGAGGTCCGTTCTTGCGACCTCACCCAACGGTAACGGAAGAGGTTACGTACTTTTACTTTTCACTTTCACTTCAGCGAGTCAGCACAGGCTGAGGGTCGCTGGGGTCCCTGACGTCGGATGGTCCGAGGAGGTAGGTACCCTAAAAGGTCCGTTCTCATGACCTCATCCCACGGTAACGGAAGAGGGGGTTGTGGACGAAGGTCCTTCACCNACTTTTCACTTTCACTTCAGCGAGTCAGCACAGGCTGAGGGTCGCTGGGGTCCCTGACGTCGGATGGTCCGAGGAGGTAGGTACCCTAAAAGGTCCGTTCTCATGACCTCATCCCACGGTAACGGAAGAGGGGGTTGTGGACGAAGGTCCTTCACCTCATATACTAAGGGTTTCAGAACACTCGATGTGTGACTCTTACATGAAGGTCTCGAATCGTGTTACGATTCACTCTTTGTTTGTGAGTTAGAAATAATTGATAATAATTCAATAAGTAATAATAACGGTAGGTCAATCCTGGAGGGATCACCGAGTCGACCACTTCTTAGGTGGACGTTACACCCTCTGGGCCCAAGCAAGGGACCCAACCCTTCTGTGGGACCTCTTCCCTTTCCGATGGGTGAAGTCATAAGACCGGACCTCTTAAGGGACTTGACATATCAGGTGCCCCAGCGTCTCAGGTTGTGTTGACTCGCTGAAAGTGAAGTGAAGTGTAGTAGGTTATGTCTTTATTAGACGTAAACTGAAGTCAATTATCGTTTCCCTTCAACAACTTCTTGTTCAATTTACTATGGTCCTTCGTTGTTGGTCTGTGTGGGTCTTTCACCCGATAAGACGTTCTGTTGTGGGACCCTCGACTTTTCACCCGATAAGACGTTCTGTTGTGGGACCCTCGACTTTCCACCTGATAAGACGTTCTGTTGTGGGACCCTCGACTTCTCACCCGATAAGACGTTCTGTTGTGGGACCCTCGAAGTCTTCAGTCACAGGCCCCAAGGGGACCCCCAGGTCACCAATTCTTCAGTGGACAGTTACGTCCCTTATGTCCAAACTAGGGACGAGACCCCTCTAAGGTGTATGGCTCCCGGTTAATTCGGACACTGGGTGTTAATGACTCGGGTGTGAGATTTCGGGTTCAAAGCGTTGATCTGTCATCGGGGACGAGTGACGTTGATCTCTTTCAAGTGCGGGTCGTTCCTTCTGGGTAACGTCGGGTTTGATTAATTAGTTAAATAAAATTTTCAGTTACAGCACCCCGTCTTTCCCATAATTTGACAAGATCTGAACAAGTCAGTGAATCAGAACAGGTGGAGAAACTCTGGGGTACCTGACGTCGTGTGGTCCGAAGGGACAGGAAGTGACAGAGTATCTCAAACGAGTTGAGTACGTGCAACTCAAGATCTGATTTTGTCTGATTTATGTGTATGGTCGGCTTACGGTACATACTTGAAACTAACCCAGGATAAATTATTTTCCTATCGATATTTTTAATACGAAAACTTGACACCATAACCTCTTCTGAGAACTCAGGGAACCTGACGTTCCTCTAGGTTGGTCAGGTAAGATTTCCTCTAGTCAGGACCCACAAGTAACCTTCCTGACTACAACTTCGACTTTGAGATTATGAAACCGGTGGACTACGTTTCACGACTGACTAAACTTTTCTGGGACTACAATCCTTTCTAACTCCCGTCCTCCTCTTCCCCTGCTGTCTCCTATTCTACCTACCTACCGTAGTGGCTGAGTTACCTACACCCAAACCCACCTGAGGTCCTCAACCACTACCTGTCCCTCCGGACTACACGACGTGAAGTGTCCCAGTGTTTCTCAGCCTGTACTGACTCGCTGACTTGACTTGACTATTTTTACTAAGGACTCTTTGACCCCTTTAAACTTGTACCCGATCTAAAGTCTTGATAAATTCTTAAATTCTTGTACAGATACAACAATCTGTACTGTCTCTAAAAAAAATTTTTTCTTACCAAGAGTTCCACCAGCATCTCCCTTGGGACTCCCAGACGTTCTAGTTTTGATAATTTGATAAAAGTATTACCACACTTCTCCGGAAGACAGGAAAAAGTGAGGGAACTCTTAAGTCACCTCAAAAGGTCTTCGATGTATTGGACACTATTACAGTATTGAGACTGTCCGCCTACGAACGCATAAGAACACGAAATTTTTTTCAGAGTCAAAGTTGAAGACTATGTCATTTACAAAAAACGTATAGTCTTATGAATACAAAAGAAAAATTTTGTCTATACTAACTGTATATTGGTTATGTCATTTATAATTGTCTGTCTTAGGTCCATTTGTTCTCGAAAAATCCCAGGAGGTATTTGGAGTACTTGACATCGGGTGGTCAGAGGAGACAGGTGCTCTAAAGGGGCCGTTCTTATGACCTCACCCATCGGTAAGGGAAGAGGTCCCCCAGAAGGGTTGGATCCCTAGTTTGGCGGTAGAGAGTGTTACGTCCGTCTAAAAAATGGTAGACTCGGTGGTCCCTCCGGGAAATATTGAAAATTCTCCCAATTCCTTAGGAGTCTAGTTTTGCAAACTCAAACTCTTGACGACTATATCCTTTTGTTAGAATCTTCAGAAGTCCCCCCTTTTCAGACGTTGAATCAAAAACTGATGTTTTCCTCCTTTTTTCATAATTACATATGTGTTCTCTCTCTTTATTTCGTTTGCATCATTTTTTACAGTCGTTGGTCATTTGTAGTCTCTTTTCTATGCTCTGATAATTGACATGATAAGAAAACTAAATGATGTCAAAACCTTTGTGATTTTTATTTTTCAACACCCACCCTCGTCGATTGTACCACTAGATCGGGTCGGAGCGGACAAGGACTTTGGACTCATTAGGAGACGTCCCTAAGACACCCTGGACGGATTGGGGTGTAAGAAAAGTTTTTAAATAAGAAGGGCAAGTACTACGTAGTTCCCGCATTATGTCGAGGTGTCGACGGGAAAGCGGATAAAGGACGTCTTTACACGGACGATTCAGCCGAAGTCAGTACAGACTGAGACGCTGAAATACCTGACGTCGGTGGTCCGAGGAGACAGGTACCTTAAGAGGTCCGTTCTTTTGACCTCACCCAACGGTACGGGAAGAGGTCCCCTAGAAGAGGTGGGTCCCTAGGTTAGGTGTAGAGAATACGGAGGACGTGACCGTCCGTCCAAGAAATGGTAACGCGGTGGTTGACGGACAACACTGGATCGGAGACTTCAGTCCGTCCTAGTGTGGACCCTTCGGGGGAAGTCGCTTTGAGTTGTGTACTCTACGTGCGTTCGTGCTCCGAGGAAGCGGACCGTCAAGGGTACCGGGCGTGACGGGGGACCACCGTTCATTTGCGATCGGAAAAGGGTGAACCAAGGGTTCAAGTAAAGAGACGAGGTAATAAATTTTACGTGAACCTGTACCATATTGATTGACGACAAAGATATGAGCGATTTGAACTTCTAGATTTCACAGTAAAAGGTAACATCGATTTATGAGACTTCAAAGTAGTCGATTTGAATGAAAGAAAACGCTTTTTTTAATTTACATAAACAAGACGAATCCCCCTGGTCCATGAATTTTTACGTAGTTTTTTATTCTGCCTGCGACACAACATGTGTACTTTGATTGTTCTATGACATTTGGTTGATGTGAAGTTAATTTTTTTTATTCTAATTCACTACGTATCTATCTCCATATACGACAGTTACAAAAAAGCTGAAAATACATACGACTCTCAAAAAGTATTTTTACAACCACCCGCCAAATCTGAACAAGACCCCGAAGGACCATCGAGTCGACCATTTCTTAGGTGGACGTTACGTCCTCCGAGGTCAAACTAAGGACCCAACCCTTCTAGGGGACCTCTTATGGGTGAGGTCATAAGAACCCGAAGGGACTACCGAGTCTTCCATCTCTTAGGTGGACGTCACACCCTCTGGACCCAAACTAGAGATCCAACTCTTCAAGGGGACCTCCTTCCGTACCGTTGGGTGACTTCATAAGAATGGACCTCTTAGGGTACCTGTCTCCTCGGACCGTCCGATGTCAGGTACTCCAGCGTGTCAGCCTGGGCTGACTCGCTGAGTCGTGTCTTGTCGTGTCTCTGAACAAGATGTTATAAAGTAAGGTTTGTCCTTCTTGGCGACTTTAGGAGTCCACCCGGTTTACTCTTAGCGGACACTCCAAAATTTCAGATGACTAAAGACCACAGACGGAGTTTGTTAATTTAGTCTTAGAGAATTCACCCTGGACGCCTAATCATAGAACTCGTCGTGGGAGAGACGTAGTTATACACTTTCAATGAGTCAGCACAGACTGAGAAACGTTGGGGTACCCGAAGAGGTTCGGTCTTAGGACCTCACCCATCAGAAAGGGAAGAGGTCCCTTAGAAGGGTTGAGTCCCTAGCTTGGGTCCAGAGGGTGTGACGTCCGCCTAAGAAATGGTCGACTCGGTGGTCCCTTGGGGTTCTTATGACCTCACCCATCGGATGGGGAAGAGGTCGTCTAGAAGGACTGGGTCCTTAGTCTGACCCCAAAGGACGTAACGTCCACCTAAGAAATGGTTGACTCGATTGTCCCTTCGATGTAGTTATATACATTGTCCTTTCTGACTGAAAGCCTTAGACGGTGGGGAGTACCCTCGACGACCTTCCAAATGCAGAGTTAGTAACGAATTATTTTGTCTTTCAGGTAAGATGTTACTTTGGTAGGTTTACACCAGGTGGCACTTGTGTTTTAGATGTCGGTCAAGTCTTTTTGACCACCAAAGATGATTTCAATTTACACACAGTCAAGATTCTGGGTCGTTCAGGTGAGGGACCTTAATTCCCATTACGGGTGGTAATGGTAACTCCCACTACAAGTTCTTAGAAGTTTCGTCACAATATGTATTATCCGGTTTTGACTTTAGTTGGTAGGTTTCCTATATATTTGACAGTAGTTAAGTGTACTATTTTACGAGATGTCGTCCCCGACCGTTTGATACACGGTGTAAACCGGACGGTGAACGAAAATATTCGGGACCCTTGATTCTTACCAAAAAGAAAAACTACCAACCTTTTTTTTTTTTAGTTTTATTCTTACCGTAAAGTACTGTGAACCTTTAATAACTTTAGGTTAAAAGTCCCCGGTATTTATTCCAAAAGCACCTCGGGTCGGTACGAGTAAGTGCGGACGTGACAGACACTGACGAAAGTGCCGTCGTCCTCTTAATTCATCAATGTTGTCCCTAGTACACCGGACGTTTTGGTTTTTCTAAGTGATAGACCAGAACCCGTCTTTGTCACACGGCCGATGACGATATGTTGTGTTTTCCCTTCTTGATGTTAATATGTCTTCGTATACGTCTCACTTCCTTCGTCTGTGTTTCTCGTGTGTGCCTAGGGACAAAGAGTTCAGGTCGTGTCTGTCTTGGTCAGACTAATTCATTCAGTCTTGCCAGGGAAGCACACTGACAGTTACCGGTCCTTCCCCCCTGTGCCTTCTGAAAACCTGGTCACCCGAACTAAACCTAGACCCGCCACCTATGAGGTCCTATCTGTATACATTTTTTAATGGTCCGACGTGCACATATTATACTCGGGAACAATAATATTATACGTACAATGTTACTTTGAAAAATTTCACCTTCCCTCCCTTCACTCTCCCCTTCTTTTCACGGGTAGAGGTTTCCAAATATTTCTTGAGTCTACTTTTTGTTTGTTTTCACGACTTATTAGTATTTCTGTCTATTATTTTTCACAACCGCTCCTACAGCTCCTTGACGTTGGAAGTGTGTCCACTACCCTTGTATTCTACCATGTCGGTCCTGGAGGGGCCACCAGGTCACCAATTCTTAGACGGACGACTACGTCTCGTGCACCCAAACTAGGGACCAGCCCCTTGATTCGAGGGTATACGGAGGCCCGTCGATGCGAGACACGTGGTGGTGATCACTCGGACACTCGAGGTCTCGTGTGTGCGGTGTGGATCTCTCTTCGGACACCGGTATTACTTTCTGGGGTGTACGGAGTTGATTCTGGGTTGTGTCGGTTTATTTGTTTATAAAAATTTTTACAAATAAATTCCCGAAGGGACCACCGGGTCTACCGTTTCTTGGACGGACTCTGCGTCCGCTGGGTCCAAGTCCGACACCCAACCCTTCTAAGGGACCTCTTCCCTTGCCGTTGGGTGAGGTGATAAGGACGGACTTCTTAAGGTACCTCGGTCCACCCGATGAGTCAGGTACCCCAGCGTTTCTCAACCTGTACTGACGCTCTGATTGTGTGTGTGTGTAAAAAAAAAATTTCTAGTTAAACTTTTTTTATTTTAACATATCTGTGAAACCCATTGTCAAAAAAAAAAAAAAAAAACNTCAAAAAAAAAAAAAAACCGACGTGACCTAGAACCAACTCCGTACACTTGAGAATCAATACCGTACACCCTAAATCCAGGGACTGATCCCTAGCTTGGACACGACAGACGTAACCATTACGTCTCAGAATCGGTCACCTGGTGGTCCCTTTGGGACCCATTGTCAAAGACTATTGTTAAGGAGTTTGACAATTTGTTTCAATCGTATACTAGGTCGTTAAGGTAGGGTACATATGTGGGTTTTCTCTACTTTTGTGTGTGGGTGTGTTTTGAATAAGTACTTATAAATATCGTCGTAATAAGTATTATGGGAGTTTCACCTTTGTTAAATTGACGGGTAGCTGACTACTTATTTATTTTACACTATATAGGTATGTTACCTTATGATAAGTCATTATTTTTCTTTACTTTGTGACCTATGTACAATGTTGTGCCTACTTGGGACTGTTTAATACCGTTCACAATATCAGTGTTTCTGGTGTATAATCTACTATGGTAAAGATACCTTATAGGTCTTATTCGTTTAGATAGCTCTGACTTTCCTCTAATCGCCAACGGATGTCGGCACCCTCACTTTCTTCCCGTGTAACACCACTGTCGATTCCCCACGTCTTAGAAGAAAGACCTCACTCCTTTTATAAGATTTTACTTAACACCACTTCCTACACGTTGAGGTTTATATGATTCAGTGACTTATACATAAAATTTACGCACTTGACCTACCATACACTTGATATAGTTATTTCGACAAATTTTTTTGGTTCGTGACTCTCAAGGGACCACCGGGTCACCTGACCTGAGGTACGAAGGTGACGACACTTTTCACTTTCACTTTGACTGAGTCAGCACAGGCTAAGAGACACTGGGGTACCCTGATATGTCAGGTACCTTAAGAGGTCCAGTCTTATGACCTCGTCCACCCATCGGAAAGGGAAGAGGTCCCTTAGAAGGGTTGGGTCCCTACCTTTGGGTCCAGAGGGTGTAACGACCACCTAAGAAATGGTCGACTCGGTGTTCCGTTCGGGTCAAATTAGGGACTAGTCCCTTGATTCTAGGACGTTCGACGAGGTGTGTTGGTTTTTTTCTTTTCGTGATTTTGTTGGAAGGTATCGATTTCGGAGGGTGTGACTAATTGACTTTTGTAGTGAGTAAGTTATATTGTTTCCCGACTGGAACTGTGTATTGAGGTTGACAAAGATTGTGGAGATTACGAACAATCTTGGACGGATAATTTGTGTCACATGTATTTACAGGTTACGTAAAAGAAAAATGAAGGAAGGTCCTTTTCTGAACTTTATTTCTTCGACACTGGTCACCTCGATTTGGGAGACTAGGGTTTAATCCTCAGACCCTAATTGTATATGTGTGGTGATATGTCCCTCCGGACCGCACCCCGCTAAGTACCCCAGCGTTTCTCAGCCTGTGCTGACTTGCTGACTTGCTGACTTGACTGACTTGACTATGTCTTTTATCTATTGGTTGTTTCTGGATGACGTATCGTGTCCCTTGGGATGAGTTATAAAACAGTATTGAGCTATACCCTTTTCTGAGACCTGTCTTACCCAGTGACTCAGTGAAACGACATGTGGACTTTGATTGTGTTGTAACATTTAGTTGATTTACGGTTATATTTTATTTTTAATTTAAATTTTTCATTACTATTTGGAAGGCTAGGGTGTGTGTCTGGAGTACAGGTGTTTTAGAAGACTGAGTCTATCTGACTAGAGCAAATCGTTTTGGACCTCCGTTTCAGGAGTGGGACAGTAGATTGTAAGACAGATGTTTCGGTCGGTTTGAGAGAAGTCACAAAGCTTTGAGACTAGTCTTTACTCAAGACGGTCGACAAAGGGGAAGGGGGACTCCCGTTGAGGGGGATCGTGGGAGGAGTGGGTAGTATAACGGGACCCAATTTTAAGACCGGCCTTGGGACGACTATAACGACCAACGTTCTTTTTCCTCCATCCTTGGAAGTCTGGTAACGACACACTCCGTTATCGCCCCGACCTCAATCCCACTCCGTTCGTCCGAGGATTTCCCCGCGTTATAAATTCCTCCGTGGGTGACCTTCCACGGTCGGGACAGCAAAGTGTCTGCACTCTTACTCGCGGAGGAATTCACAACGCGGGCTCCGTGGAGTGAACGGAGTGGGATCAATCAGGAACGAGACCCCGACGACCTACGTGGAAGAAGATAGATACTGGAACCTTAAGGTCGAGGTTCAATTTATAATACTCTGAGGTTGACGTTTCCTCAACGGTGTTCCAATGTCTTTTGAGAAAATTCACAACAACTGAATTCCCCAAGCCAGTCTCCGTGTGGACGGTCTCTGAGAACCGGGTGAAAAGGTGGACCCAAATACCACGGGAGGAGGGTCTCTGTCTTTGAGGAGGTTCTCTGTCTATCCTTGAGTCCGGACCGGCGGGGAGGATGGGGTCCAGAGTCTTCGGGTCCGGAGGTAGGGGTGAAGGGAAATCGTGTCCTTCAGGTCCGGTGGAGGGAGAATCCGGGTCGTAGGTTGAGTGCTTCGCGGGCTTGACCTACCTCAGAGGTAGGAGTTACACGGTCAGTCGGACCCGGGGCGATTCCGCCCTCTACTGTCTGACCGTCGGCCCTTCATCCCTGGCCTCGTCGGGCCTCGGCCATTACACCAGGCGTACCGTCACCCATAAGTGACCCTCTCTCTCCTCCCGGTCCAGGCCCTCCCGTGTCTCTCCTGGGCCCTAAGGTCGGGGGTCGCGGGCGGGGGCGGGCGGGACTCTGGGTCCTCAGGCCCAGAGGCCGAAGGGCGAGGTTCGACGCCGGGGCGCGGGAGTCTGGGATCCTCGAGGTGTGACTGGGCGTATGTCGTCGGCGTCGGGGTCGAGGAACTGGTTAACCCGTAGAGCAACGCGACAGAGGTCTTGGCCCAGCTAGTCTTGGCGGAGAGCCCTGAGAGCCAGGGGGTCTTCTATTCATATCCACGTCGAGAACCTGAGTTTGTAGACCCTTCGCCCCGCCCATGTCGATTCTCGCGTCTTAGCCTGAAGGTGAGTAACGCCCGGGTCCTCAGGTCCGGAGTTGAGCTCACAGAAGGATTCTAGAGCCGGGTCTTTGAGGTCTGGGCAAAATGACAGATTTGGTTTCTTAAGGTTGTAGGTAGGCAGGGGTTCAGACCCAGGGGTAGTGGGTAAGACTTTATCTCCGTCCAACGGCCGGGGTTCGGGCCCCCTAAGGTCTTGATGGGGTGGGAGTGGAGGGGGGTGGTGGTGGAAATTTCCTGAGTTCTCAGATCGGGGTGTGGTGAAGGAGGTTCTAGATCCTAACCCCGGTCCCATAGAGAGGCCTAAATTTCCTGGGTCCTCAAGGCGGGAACGTGGGCGAGTCCTGGGTCATTAGAACGAGGGCCCAGGTCGGTGTCGCTTGGACGGCATCCTCTTGCCCCCGAGGTCTGGGACACACAACTGACTCGGCAGCCGGCCGCTGGAAGTCACGTCTGGGGCGGTACCACGGGTTCCTTCTCATCCCTGCCTCGCCTCCTGCTTACGGGCGCCTTCGGGCGACGAGGCGACCGACTGGGGCCTCCCCGTCCCGCCCCCGCCCCGGGCGGAATTTCCTCGGCGCTGACGGGCCTGGCTCCCGCCCCGACTCGTCTCGCTCCGACCGCTCAAACCTTTCCGACTTCTCTCCTCTGTCGTTCTGGGCCTCTTTGTTTCTTGTCAGTGGAGTGTGGCCGGACTTACCGGTAGTAGTTTTCAGATACTTGTTATTTACCATCTCTTCCACCCCTCTTTTCCCTTGGGAGGATGTGACAACCTTCTCAATGTTGGTGATACACCTCTTGTCATACGACGATTCAGCGAAGTCAGCACAGGCGGAGACACGCTGGAGTGTCTGCCGTCGGGTGGTCCGAGGGGGCAGGGGTCCTAAGAGGTCCGTTCTTGTGACCTTACCCAACGGTAAAGGAAGAGGTTACGTACTTTCACTTTTCACTTTCACTTCAGCGAGTCAGCACAGGCTGGGAATCGCTGGGGTACCTGACGTCGGGTGGTCCGAGGAGGCAGGTACCCTAAAAGGTCCGTTCTCATGACCTCACCCCACGGTAACGGAAGAGGCCCTCTTGCCATATTTCCAAGGAATTTTCTTTTTTTCGCAGACGGATGTTACACCTTCTGGACCTAAGCTAGGGACCCACCCCTTCTAGGGGACCTCTTCCTTTGCCGTTGGGTGAGGTCATGAGAACGGACCTTTTAGGGGACCTGCCTCCTCGGACCATGCCATGTCAGGTACCCCAGTGTTTCTCACCCTGTGCTGACTCGCTGAAGTGAAGTGAAGAAGTGAAGTTTTTTTATTTATTTATTTTTATGTTGATGGTATACTAGGTCGTAAGGGGGAGGTCCCCGTGTATAGGTCTCTTTTCGTGTTAAACTTTTCTTCACACGAGAGGTTGTATGGGACGTCGTGAGACATGGTGTCGGTTTTGTCCTTCATTAGATTTACAGGTAGTCGACCCCCTTACCTATTTCTTTCACACCGTGTATTTATTTTCCCTTATAATGAGTTGGTAATTTTTACTTTATTACGTGGTACTTATCTGGATCTCTAGTAGGATGATGGACTTCATTCAGTCTCTCTTTCTACTTATCGTACACGATAGTGAATATGCACCTTAGAATTTTTTACTATGTTTACTTGAATAAATGTTTTGTCTTTGTCTCAGTGTCTGAAACTTTTGTTTACATACGAATGGTTGCCCCCTGTCCAACTCCCCTCCCTATTTAATCCCTAATTGTATGTGTGTGACGATGTATATTTTATCTCTTTGTTGTTCCAGGATGACATATCGTGTCCCTTGAGACGAGTCGTAAGACATTATTCGACATACGCTCTTCTTAGACTTTTCTTGCCTACACACACATGCATATTTACTTAGTGAAACGACAAGTGGACTTTGATTGTGTTGTAACATTTAGTTGAGATGAGACTATATTTTATTTTTTATTTAAAAAATTTTTTAGTCTTTCTGTTTTGTGTCCTTCTATGAGTTTCCAGTTCCCTCCATGTAACCCTCTTCGTGTCTGAAGAAAGAGACCTCTTCATCTTTAGGTTATTCTCTGGGGTTATGTGAGTATCGAGACCCCGGTGAAATATCCTTTGGGTCCGTCAACCTGTGAGTAAAGATCTTTTTTTTTTTCAAACCGCGTTACAGTAATCACAGAACTCCCCGACAACCTACCCATGGACCAAGATCTTGTTGTATAATAGGTTAATTTCAAATAAAATTTAAGCGAATTCATAAAATAGGCCTTACAAATAGAGAAGGGTCCTTTTTTTAGTAATTTTTTTTATTAAAGGGTCTTAAGGGACCCGCAAGTCCCAATTCTGAACCGTGAAAGTGATAACTGTCCAGATTCTAGGGTGTTCGGTAATCCACGTCGATTTATTTATTTATTTACGAACGATTCAAAGAAGTCAGTACAGACTGAGAAACGTTGTGATACCTGACCGAGGAGACAGGTACCCTAAGAGGTCCGTTCTTATGACCTCACCCAACGGTAAAGGAGGAGGTCCCCTAGAAGGGGTGGGTCCCTAGTTTATAAGTAGAGAATCAGAGGACGTAACCGTCCGTCCAAGAAATGGTAATCACGGTGGACCTTTCGGGGTTTATTTATGTATTAAAAGGTACTACGGAACGTTTTAGCCCAAACCTTAGTAAACCGGAGAAAACCTTACACTTGGAGATTTTTACCGAAAACAATTAAATGTGGTTCCTGGATCTCAACCACATTCTTTGTGCAGATCAGTACCCGTCGGACTTTCAAATGAGAAACCTTAGTATATTTATCGCTCTTATCCCGTGGGGTGGGAGTGGATCTCCCAGTCTCTAAGTCTCCAGTTGACATAGTGTAGTAAAATATACTCTATGTAATCGTAAGGGGTAAGACATCGGTTCTCCCCAGGACTTGATTGGTGAGGGTGGGGTAGGGTACCTATGACTTGAGTACAAGTGCGAATCATCAAAGTCAGGACAGGATGTGAAGTACTCGGGCACCTGACATCGGGTGGTCCAAGGAGATAGTCACCCTAAGAGGTCCGTTCTTATGACCTCACCCGACGGTACGGGAGGAGGTCCCCTTGATGGGCTGGATCCCTAGCTTGGTCGTAGAAGACACAGAGGTCCTAACGTCCGCCCAAGAAATGACGACTCGGTGATCCTTTCGGACACCTACGACTCCCTACTGACATTAAGAGGGATACAAACCCCTCTGTCGGTCACGAGGTAGAAACCAGGAGAGGGGAATCGGTCGAAACGGTCTGAGGGTCACACAAAGACTACCTGAAATACTCCCCTCTCTGAGTCTCTGTTCCTTCTACGTCTTTGAGTCACTATAACTCTCTATCTCTCTCTCTAGACCTCTCAAAGTCTCTATGTACCTCTCCGTATCTCAACTTTACTCCACACTCAGTTTTCCTGATACCAGTGTTTCTATATGGGCCTTCCTGAAATGACCGACAGGTCCCCAATTCTGAGACACGAAAGTGACGTGTCCAAACTAGGGACCAGTCCGAGTCAACCATTTCTTAGACGGACGTTACGTCCTCTGGGCTCAAGCTAAGGACCCAACCCTTCTAGGGGACCTCTTCCCTATCCGATGGGTGAGGTCATAAGAACCCGAAGGGAACACGGAGTCGACAATTTCTTAGGTGGACGTTACACCCTCTGGACCCAACCCTTCTAAGGGACCTCTTCCTTTTCCGATGGTTGAGGTCATAAGAACCCGAAGGGAACACGGAGTCGACAGTTTCTTAGGTGGACGTTACGTCTTCTGGACCCAAACTAAGGACCCAACCCTTCTAGGGGACCTCTTTCTTTTCCGATGGGTGAGGTCATAAGACCGGCCCTCTTAAGGTACCTGACATATCGGGTACTCCAACGTTTCTCAGTCTGTGTTGACTCACTGAAAGTGAAAGAGAGTCCCTTATTCTAGTACTTACGTTGTACCGTGTCGGTTTTGTTGTGTTTTTTTCTATATGAACCTCTACGATCTTCTAACACCTCTACCCTTCTCTACACCCCTCGTCCCTTGTAATCTCGACCCTCTCTCCATGTCTTTCCTCTCGGACAGTCTTGTCTCTTTGTGGGTCTCTTCCCTCTTTGTCTGTCTTTCTGTCCGAGTCTGAGTTCCTCTCTTGACCCAAGTCAATAGGAGTGTGTGACTCCACAGGACTTACAAACCGAGTTCGACCCACTTCAACCTCTACGTCTCCACTCAGGAGTCAGACCAACCACCTCTTTCTCCTCGTCTGTAGTCCGGATTTTGTTCCTCTCCATGTCCCTACCGGTCCTCGAGTCCCCTCTCTCTCCGGTCCTTTCGTCCCTGAGAGTCAGTGAACTGACACTCCTAGGGGGTTTATTTTGGAGGAGTCGGGATCCCAGGAAAGGATTGACAAACCCGTCCTAGAGATGGACAGGGAACTTCCGTACGTGCGGGAGACCCCCTAAACATCTCAATCGACACTCCGTAGGATTCTCAATCTTTGATGGTAGTAAGAAGGGTTGACACACTGGAGTCCGAGTTTTGAATTGAAGAAGACCCGAAGACAAAAGAGTAGACATTTAACACCGACTTTTATCAAGGAGGGAGTGACACTTCTAGATTCCTTTCTATTGTTCGGAAGGTTACAAGTGTCGTCGTAATAAATGTTAACGGTTCTACACCTTCGGTGTATTCACTTGTCGGTGTCTCCCTACCGATTCCTTCTACACTACATATATATGTTACCTTATGCTAAGTCGGTATTTTTTTCTTGTTTTAAAACGACAAACGTCGTTGTACCTAACTGAACTTCCCGTAAGACGGTTCACTTTATTTAGTCTGTCTTTTTCCGTTTATGACGTCACTATAGTGAATATACACCTTAGATTTTTTATGTTGTTCGATGACTTACATTGTCCTTTGTTTTCGTCGTCGTCGTCTGAGTGTCTATTCATGTTTGATCACCAATGGTCACCCCTCCCCGTAATGTACCCATCTCCTAATTCTCCATATTTGATCATCCACATTTTATCCGGTGTTCCTATATGTTACGTTTACCCCTTATATCGGTTATAAAGTATTGAGATTTACCTTATAATGGAAATATAAGTTATTTGACTTAGTGATCTGATATGTGAGCACTAAATATATGATAACAGTGGTCGATATAAACGTAAATCTTTTTTTAGTTTACTCACGTACGAACGTTTTTCAAACCGTCTAGTGGACCGAGTCTTGTTAAAGATCCGCAAAAGGAGGGTCCCTCCGCCGAGACGAATAAAGTAGTAGGAACTGAGGAAGGGGGAAAATGATGATGGAGAGGTAAGTACTGATTCGGGACAACTTAATTGGAGAGGTTAGTCTAGTGAAAAGGTAATAGTACGGGAGACGGGGTCAGTGTCTCCGTCGTTTCGTTCTTGTATTTACTGTACTTAAGGTCCCAATCCGACGTTCCCAAGTTTAGGACCGGGACGAAGAAAGACGAACTTAGTCAGAATCACGGAGAAAAAAAGAAAACCGAGAAGACCCAGAATCAACGGCATATGTCCTAGAAGTCAACACCGTACGTCTGAGTCGACATCGTACAGCCTAGATCAAGGGACTGGCCCCAAACTAGGACTCGGAGGACATAACCCTCGTACCACAAATTCGGTGCCCTAGTGGTCCCTTCAGGGTCACGGAGTAAAAAATTTTTCTTTAATAAAAATAAAAACCGACACGACATAGAAGGAACCCCACGTACTCCAGGAGCAAGGACACGTGCCCGAAAGACATCAACGTCGGTCACCTCCGATGAAAGATCAACGGTCACGTGTCCGAGATCGCCCGGACAAATGATCAACGCCGCGTACCGGAATCGACAGAGTGGCGTTGCTTCTTTCTACACTCGAGAAGGGCCTGGTCCCTACCTGTGGTACGGGAGACCTAACCGTCCGTCTAAAAATTAGTGATCTGGTGATCTGGTCCCTTCAGGGTAACACGTAGTAAAAATAGTATCATCGCGGAGGAGAGGTCTTTTAACGACAGTCCTAATTTACTTACTTGTAGATATTTCGTGAGTCCTGTTAAAGACTATATTTTCTAGTCTACGACATTACTATTATATTGATAATGTTTTAATATAATAAAATTATCCATTATTATATTAATTATATATTGTCGGCGGAGTAACCGAACAGAAGGTGAGACGGAGGGCTACTAGGTAAAAGGTACGTCATTGGAAAATTTACTTGTAAATTTTTACAATTTCTTCTCTGACTTCTGGGTGTCGCTTGTTTAGGTTGTACACCTAGAACAAATTGATGACTAAGTTTGTTTGGTTCGTATTATTTTTATAAAAATACCTTATCCTCCGGACCATATATCGAAGTTTTTAGTGGACCCTCCTCACCCACCCCTTTACTCGGGTTTATTAGGAAGGAATATTGAGGGCACTGGCGGTCCCGAACGGTCTAGAACACCTAATAGTTTGACTTCTGGGTGGGTACGCCCCCATCAAATACCCGTGAAGTACTAGTAAGGACACGCCCCGCCCTTCCACGTGGCAGTGCGTCACCACGGTTCGTTCGGTGGGACCCGGATCCGTAGTCCTCGAGGTCGGTCCTTGCGCCCCCGGGCCCTTTGCACCTGTGACGGCGGGAGGAACGGGGTCCCGGAATCGTAACCCCAAGCTCTCCGACTCTTAGGACTTAGTGGGTTGCCGCTTTTCACGGCCCGCGACATGTTTATTGCACTGAAAGTGACCCGTAGTCGAGGGAGACTCGGGCCTCAGGGCGAAGGCAGGAGAGAGCTCCTTTACCGATGGGAAAGGAACGGTTAGGGAACTTGCCCTCTTATCCTCCGCCCAAGAACTTTGACTAAGCGCTCGGCCTCGAGTTCGAGGGTCGCCTTAAGAGCTTTTCGTCGTCTTGTCTTGTTCTCTTCCGACAGAGTCACTAGAGGCTCAATCCAAAGGGGCGCAATTGAGGACGTGCACGAACTGGGGTCAGTCGGTGGCATCCGGGGCGTTCGGCGTCCTGTGAAAGGAGGCCAGGAAGCCAACAAATCGAGACGCGGACGAGCGGTTGAGCAACCGGACCGCGTGGGTGGGTGAGGAAGGAAAGGTAGAGGAGGCGTCGTCGGGGGCGCTCGGCGCTGACGCGTACGCTTGACTGCGGGGGTGGCCGAGCCGCACCCTCCTCCCCTACCTTTATTCCGACCCGGGTCGTCGAGCGCGCGCGAGGGAGGAAAAGGGAAGGCAGCGACCCGCGCGCGGCCCACCACGTCGAGGGGTCGTAGGCTTCCGTCGCGACGTCACCGGTGCCGGCGGCTCCCTCCCCGGGCCTCGGGGCGGGGGTCCCTCCCCGGCAGGCGTCCACTCCCCCGTCCCCAAGCCTGGGTCTGTGGACCCAGAAGCCCTTCACCTCACCCCGGACCTGCGGTGTCAAGGGCCTCTTCCTGGGTAACCCCAGGACTACGTATCCAAGGCCTCCCCGACGTAACCGCGGACTCGGAACCCTCCCACGTAACTATGGGCTTACGGTACTAGGGTTCCCATCGCACTTCCGAGCCTGCGAACCTGGAGCTCCCTCTTCAGGTAATACCCAGAGACCTAGCGTTGTGTGCTCGGTGCGAGAAAGACACAGAAGGAGGTCCAGAGGGGAGAGGAGAGGTGCAGAGGTCGTGGTGAGGCCCCAATTTTCCGTCACGTGCGCCGCAATTACCTGACTCTGACTCGGTTCTCGGCCCATTTCGATGGATAACCCACACTTAAGGTCGTGTGACTCGAGCATCCGGGGAGGGGACCCTTTCTCAACGACTCGTTGGCTGAAGCCCAGAATTAACATATCGAGGTGGGTAGGCGCCGGCCGGGGCGGGTGGGACCCGAATCCGGGGCGGACGAGGCGAGGGCCCCGCCGACCCTCAATTTCAACATCTCCGGGGCGGGTGAAGCGACCTTCCGAGTTAGCGTCCCTGATCCAAGGTTTGTCTGACGAAGACCCAGGCCAAACGCATTGGGGCGGGTGACGTGGGAATCCGAGGTGGGTGGGAGCGGAAGATCCTGGGTTGCACTATCGGGGACGAGGACTTGTTTAATTCGGGACTTATACCCGAGAGTCAGGATAGGGGTTGTTGGACTATTGGGGGCCGCAGCGGGGGAGAGGGCCGATCCAGGAGGGAGATCCAAAGACCCGGTCGTTCTACGACCTCGCTCTCCGCCTCAGACGCCGGCCCCCGCGGCTCGGATCAGGGTGACTGTTCCTCGGACACTGGTTTCCTCTTCCACTCCCGCAGAGGGGGCCCCATCCCCCGCAAGAGGTCCTCAACCCCGGTTCTCTCAGTGCATAACACCCTTGGAATCCCACTGTCAAACTCCCGGGTCCCACTATTGGTAAAGCCTAGGGGTTTTACTTACAAGACCCCTTAGGAGGTCCAACAGAAACCCCCTGGAGTCACTAGGAGACATTCATAAAGTCCCAATAGTGAACCCTCCTATGACCTTTGCCTGTGAAGTCACCGAAACCCTGTCGAATCCAGACCCCAAGGTCTCTGTATTGAGAAACCTCGGACGGAATCCTCCTACGTACCGTCACCCACTCCTCGTCCTAGTTCGGTAAACCCCTTGGAGTCATACTGGGACCTCCACAGGTCTATATGATCTTACAGTTCCAGATCCCCCTCAGACCAGATCTAAGTCCCGCAACCGACGAAAGACCTCGGGTGGTTGGGAGGACAGGGGATCGAGGGCTGGTCCCGGGCGGCGTCTTCGGGTCGGTCAGACAAGGTCTCGGGCGACGGAGGTGCCCCCGCGGAAGGGCTGGGGCGGCCGCTGGGGGCGGGGTCGCGGGCGTGGCGACGGGGCTGACGCTGTTCCGGAAGAGCATGGGCAGGTTCGACCGGTGTGTGGCCAACCGTGTGCCGCCGCGGGCGGGGGTGGGCACGGGGCTGACGGGGTTTCGGAAGAGGATGGGGAGGTTCGACCGGCGGGTGGCGGAGTGCGTGTCGCCGCGGGCGGGCGTGGGTACGGGCGTGACGGGTTTCCGGAAGCCGGTGGCGAGGTTCGACCGTCGGGTGGAGACCTGGGTGCGCGGGTGGGCGGGGATGGGTACGGGGCTGACGGGGTTCAGGAAGACGATGGGGAGGTTCGACCGCCGGGTGGCGGTGTGCGTGGTACGGTGGCTGCGGGCGGGGATAGGAACGGGTGTGACGGGGTTCCGAAAAAGTAAGGGGAGGTTTGACCGCCGGGTAGCGGACACGGTGCTGGGGGGCTGGCGCGGCCCGTCGGTCCGGTGGCGCGCCGTGGCGACGGGGTCGACGTCAGTCCGCAAACCGGTCTCTGCGGAAGATGAGCAAGTGGTCGCGTCGGTGGTCCGCCTCTCGGGGCCCCTCGCCCTCACTCGCGAGAAGAGCCGAGGCACCGAGGAAGAAGACGGTCGGGGCCAGTTATTTTTCCACCGTAGAGATTCGGTCCGACATACCTGAACGGAGAAGTCCATCTGTCTTCCCTTCAACGGGGGCGTAACCCGAGTTTGAATCTCCGCCTCCTTAGGAAACAAACCCCCTTTCCTTTCACAGTAGGTACTCAAACGTGACTCAAGGTTTGGTACCTGGACCCCCACACCAATCTTTCCAGAACCGAGATCAGGGGGGGGGGGGGGGTGGATAAGTATACCGTTTCCAATTTGACGACGATCGTAGCACACGACGACTCCTCACACCTCTGTTCGAGAAGAACAACACTCAAATTTAATCACGGAGGTGAAACCGGCAACTGATACATACACACACAATCAGTCAACACAGGCTGAGAAAAGCTGGGGTACCTAGGGACATCGGGGGGTTCGAGGAGACAGATACCCGAAGAGGTCCGTTCTTATGATCTCACCCATCGGTAAGGAAAGAGATCCCCTAGAAGAACTGGGTCTCTAACTTAGGCCCAGAGGACGTGACACCCGTCTAAGAAATGGTAGACTCGGTGGTCCCTTGGGGGGCTGATATCCATATTTCTTGAAGCTTACGTAGATACAAGTACAGTCGATAAGGTGCAGATTCTTAAATAGGATCGTGAACCCCCCCCCTCCCCTCCTCCTACATTCTAATTCCTACAAGTGACGTCATGTTACCGTCACGGTTTCTACTCTTTATTGGACTTACGGGTAACTATCCCCTGGTTGATTCCTTAACGTCATGTCGGTGTCTTACCTTCTACATCGACGTCCCCCGTTTCAGTCGAGATGTACATAACTGTACATCTTAAGGGTTCCGTGTGATTTAGTATTTTCGTTCGTGTCTCCCACATGGTGGTCATCATATTTTTAAAAAGATTTCGGGTTCGAAACCTCGGTAGAAACTGGGTGATGAATTCTCGGAGTCCCCGAGTCTGTTCAAAACACTAAAGAGACCTGAGTCTACGGAATGGATATTTTACCCTAAAAAAAAAAAAATTTAAAACCGGTGTGACGTGTTGAAAGTGTTAGAATCAATGGGTTGGTCCCTGACTTGGGTCCGACGACCTCACTTTCACGACTCAGGATTGGTGACCTGACGGTCTCTTAAAGGTTTACCCTCATAATATTCCGGAAATGTTCGTGGAAAAACCCGTTTCTACCAAGGGGAAAGCCTCGGGCAAAGAGGACGATATTTTGTTCCTACTGACTCGACTGTCACCTGACGAGAAGTAAGATGTCTGTACATAATCCGTCCATGACACTCGACCCGGGACGTGTCCCACAATCCTTGTCCCACTATTCTGTCTGGACCAGATCACTCCCCCACCTGTGGTCGGTCTCAACGTTTTTGTTCTCTTTCTTCGGTTCCTTGAAGAGACCACGAGGTCACCGATTCTGAGGTACACAGGTTTCGTCTCACGGGTCCAAACCAGGGACCAGTCTCTTGATCTAGGGTGGTCGACGTTACTTCTAGGGTACACGACGTTGATTCTGGACCAACAGGAAGTCACCGATTCAGCATAGGATGAGAAATACTGGGACACCTGACGTCGTGCGATCCGAAGGGACAGGAGGTGATAGAGGACCACATCGGTTTATTTATAACAGATCTTTATCATGACATGTTGTATATCCGATTTTTTTCTATTTCTTCGGTTCGGGTGAAATTTGTTCATCCCCTCGGAGTGGAGGGGGGTAAGCTTCTTAATAATGTGTCGACAGTACTCCGACCACTACAGCCAAACCCTTGTCCGACCTCCCTCCCGTGACCCTCGAGTCTTTGTCTGGATACGAATGTTCTAGGACAGTCCTCTACGAGGAGTGATATATGAGTCTCCGACCGTTTAAAGAAGACATTTCCCGGCCCGTCATCTAGAATCCAAAACGTCCGGTATGTCCCAGACGGTGATGATGGGTCGAGACGATGACACGACGTTTCCGTCTGTTTGTGTAATCCTATATTCCTACCGGCACAAGACTATTTTACAATAAATGTTTGTCGGCCACCCGTATAAGTCGGGTACCTGACATCAAACGGTCAGGGTTGGTATCTGTTCGGCCCCGTCCTATCGATTAGTCGTTTACTCGACTCTCTTTTCTCTTCTTTTAATTTACTCTGGGACACCAGGCGTCTTATTACCAGGGGGTTTCTGCAGGTGCAGGATTAGGGACCTTGGACTCAAACACAACCGAAGGTGTGCCGTCTCCCCTGAACCGTATGTACTGTTTCCTAGAGTAGAACTCTACCCTCTAACAGGACTAATAAGGTCACCCGGGTTACATTAGTGTTCCCAGGAATGTACCCTTTCTCCCTCCGTCTCCTCGGTCTCTACACCGTTACCTTCGTTTCTGACCTCACTACCCCCCGGTCCTCAGTTCCTCACGTCCGTCGAAGAGCTCCGATCTTTTCCGCTCCTTTACCTAAGAGGGGATCTTGACGGTCTTCTTTGTGTTGTTTTATGTTAAAATTTATGTATCTATTTTAATTTTTATTTAAAATTTTCTGTCTTCCTTGTGTTGGGTCTGTAGTGGTGCAAAAATGGGGTTGAATCTGACTGAAACCAAATGACTGGGGGTCTTGACATTCTCTTATTTCAACATAACAAATTTAGGACACTGGAACCATTAAACAATGTCGTCACATCTTTACTTATGTCGAGAGGTGGAATGTCGTATGTGTTTTTAATTCAACGATCACTAAATTCTAGATTCAAACTCTGTGTTCTGAGACCTCGTAAATCTACCCTTAATTTCTTATAGAATCATTGGAGTCTCTGTTTCTTTGACTGTGTTTTTCATATTTAACATCTCCCTTTCTGACCACTGAGACTAGTATTTGTTTGGTTCAATGCCGATACTATTTCTGTGTATTCCCAACCCAAAAAAAAAAGAAAAACCGGGGTGGTACACCCTAAAATCAAGGGACAGGTCCCTAGTTTGGGTACGGGAGACGAAACCCCTACGTCAGGATTGACGACCTGGTCCTCCCTTCAGGTTTCTATGTCATAATACTCATATACGTACGATTCAACGAAGTCAGCACAGACTGAGAAACGTTGGGATACCTGACAAGGGACGGACCGAGGTGACAGACATCCTAAGAGGTTCGTTCTTATGACCTCACCCAACGGTACGGGAGTAGGTTCCCTAGAAGGGTCCCTAGTTTGGGCCAGAGATACAGAGGACGTAACGTCCGCGTAAGAAATCGTCGACTCGATAGTCCCTTCGAGTAATACTCACATATGGACCGTATACGACAATCTATGTCTCTCAATCCTTTCCAGAAGAACTCCTCGATAATAAACTCGAGCCTAGACTTTCCACCCTTCCTACCTTACACTCCACCAAACACCTTAGAGGTCGTAGTCCGAGGTCTGTTTACTTTTGGTCTCCGGCGTCCTACCGTCCGACGAGTCGTTCCGGGACCCTCTCCCTGTCGGTTCCCCGTCCTAGAGAGGAGGTTTCAGTCGTCATACCGGACACGGGTTCAAATGGTACCCCGAACAGAACCGTCTAGAGGAGCCTTCGTTGGTGTGGCGATAGGCTCAGAGTTCCTGTGTTTGAGTAAACCCTACACAGGTAGACCAGGTTGGAATCGAACAGATCTAGTCTTTTGACTGAGGACCTCTCTACCCTAAACCGGTATGGGTCCGAAGGGTCCATCACGATCACCACTTCTTGGGTCGGACGGTTAAGTCCTCTGCGTCCTATTCGTCCAAACTGGGTAATAGTACCTGTACATTCTCTGAACCCAAGTTGAGGACCCAGCCCTTCTAGGGGACCTCCTCCCGTACCGTTGGGTGAGGTCATAAGAACGGACCTTTTAGGGTACCTGTCTCCTCGGACCACCCGATGTCAGGTACCGTAGTCTCAGTCTTTCCCGAGTACGGGGACTACGACCGCTAAGGTATTTGGTGGAACGTAAGGTAGGAGGGGTGGAAAGTCTAGACTCGAGTTTGTCATCGAGGAGTTCCGGATTGAGTCTGTCCTGACGCGTGCGTATGTTTGGTCCCCTGTCACGACTCAGACCCACCCGGGGCAAAGGGACGGAAGGGCTGCGGGACGACGAGGCACGTACACGAGGACGGAACGAAAAGGAGACGGACCCTACCAAGGGGGTCTGGGAGGGAACGAAGAGGGCTCAGGGACGGCTGTCCACTCACGACTCTACGGAAGGGGTACTGGACAGCGAGAGTAGTGACCTATTGGGGTGGGTCGAAAAAGACGAGTGTGTCCCGAATAGCGGTGCGACGTTCTGTGAGCGGCAGAGACTGGGGGTCGTCTTACAGTCGCGGTACTCTCGTCCCTGAGTACAGAGTAAACCGTGTGGTCTCGGGGTCACAGAATGTGCACCACCCACACCCACCGTGTCATTATTGGGGAGTTTCTGTGGGTGTCTGATTAGGGACCTTGGACACCTATACAATGTACCGTTTCCACTTAATTGTCTCGTACTACCCCGAAGGGACTACCGAGTCACCATTTCTTAGGTGGACGATCACGTCCTTTGTGTCCAAGCTGGGGACTGGACCCTTCTAGGGTGTCCGGAGTCTCGTTGATTCGGACCCGTGGTGTTGATAACTCGGGTACACGGGGTTGATAACTTCGGGCGGACACGAGTCGGTACTCTCTTCGGTGGCGTTACTCTTCCGGCCCGTTGAGTTGATCTCATCAGGGGCGAACCACGTTGCTCCTTTCGGGTGTGTCGTTGCTTCTGGATCGTGTCAGTCTTTACTTATTTTGTAAATTTCTGTCGTATTCCTTCCTTCCAACGATTACCCGACTGAAATTTTGGCCCTCTAATAGGGTCCAATAGGTCCACCCGCGTCGTATTGGGGTTCTTCAGTCACAGTCTCACTGCGTCGCACTCTTTCTGAGGTGGCCGACAACGACCGAAACTTCTGTCTTCCCCGTACCCAGCACCCGACGTTCACCCTTTCTATTCCTGTCTGAGAGAGGGTCTCGGGGTCCTCCTCGTCTCGGGACGGACGCGGGACTACCAATCGGACCGCTCTGGGTAAAACCTGGAGTTTAGATCCAATACTGGAAATTCTGTGGTTCAAACACCAGTAAACGAGGGGTCGAGACTGGGACGGGAAACGGGAGGGATCCTACTTCAAGCTCGAAGATCCGACGGCAGGTGACGTGACGTCCCGACGGGATGGACGAGAGGTGTCACTCCCTTCCGAGAGGCAGCCGTGACAGGTCTGGTCGTCGGCCACCCGTGACCTTCACGCCGGTGACACCGACTCGTTCACTTAACAAGTAAAGTGACAACGATTCAAAACCAAAGCAAAAAAACGGTGTGGCTTACCGTACGTCCTGGAATCAAGGAATTGGTCCCTGACTTGGGTAGAAGGGACGTCACCTTGACGCATCAGGATTGGTGACCTGGTGCTCCCTTCAGGATTTCCACCAACAAATAAAACAAATCATTAAAAACCGACACGATGGACCGTACGACCTAGAGGGGGTTGGTCCCTGACTTGGGTACGGGCACGTAACCCTCGTGCCTCAGAATTGGCGACCTGGTGGTCTATTCAGGGGGTAGGGTGGGGGTGGAAGATGGGACTAAGAGATTGTGGGTCAGTCCAGGGTGGAATTTATACCACCTCGGAATTTCTCCCAGACCCTAAACACCTCCCATTAAATTTACGGGGAAGGGATCGAGAGGGAGGGTTTACTCCACTACAGTTTGGTCCGACCCCTACCAAAGTGTCGATGAAGACTCTCGGGACCTCTTTCCCTCTACAGGAGCCGGGTCCCCTCGACTCTGAAGTTCCCTCCGGTGGGGTACTCGTAGGGTTGGGCGTCGGGTCCTGGGGGTCTCCCTGTTGACTCTATGCCCTTACCCGAGGTCCCTAGGTTTGGTCGACTCCCCACACACGACTTACAGTCTAAGGGTTAGGGGACGGTGGACGACGGTTTCGCCCCTCCGTGGTCCCTCTCATTGTTCCTCGAGGAAGAGTTGGTCCGGGGCCTGTCTCTCGGCCAGCAAGAAGGCGTCTGGGGTCCTGTCCTCAGTAATCCACCGGGTTTCTGGGTCGGAAGTCTCGGTTCACCTTGGTTTGGACTCTGTCTTCCGTCCCTCGGACGACCCCCAAGAGTCTCTGCGCTCGCCCTCCCCGTCGACGAGGTTCGGTTCAGAGGAAATAATTTGAGCACACCCACACACATACGCACGTGTACACACGTGTACACACACATACGCAGGTACAAACAGGTGTGTGTAAAGTGCGGACCCCGTGGTGGGGCATCTCGACCACCCCTTCATTGAAGACGAAGAGTAACGTTGACATCTAGGTCGCCCCCGCCTGCTTGTGGTCCCTCCCCAACAGGCAGTTCCGGACGTTTCCCGTCCCCCGTCCCCCGTCACCCTACCCATGCCCGTCCTTGCACTCGGTCCTCCCCGACCCCCTACACGACCCCGTCCGACCCGGAGGGAGAGGACGGGGAGGTCCTGAGTGGAGGAGTTTCGACCCCAGGGTGAGGACGCGCCACTAGTGTTTGACCTGGGCGAGTGAGTACATCAGGAGTTCGAGGGACCACCCCCTACGCTTCTCCGCCTCTTAGCCGCGGCACAGAGAACTGCGGGAGGAGGGGTTGGTGGGATCTCCGGCAGGAGAGAAGTGGGGGTGGGTGCAGGGGACACCCGGTGGGCACCCAGGGGGTGAGGGTGCACGGTCCGAGCGGCATAGGTACTTTGGCGGTCGAGGACGGTCGTGGTTAGGAAAGTCTTCCCGCCACTCTTCGGAGTAAAATCTCTTCTCCTTCACCCCCACTTTCCCAGCCCCTGCCCCTCAAACCCCCACACCACACCCTTCGATACGCCGGTCCCGGCATCGTGTCGCTCGTCCCGACCGTGCCTCGAGGTGTCGGACACAGCTGGGAGTCCCATGTAGGGAAGAGGTAGGAGGGGTACTGGAAGGTGGGGGGTGGAGGACGGGGACCTCTGACTGGGCAACTTCCGACACTGTATCGCCGACTCACAGGCGGCGAGCAGAGGACCCTTGAGGGGCATTTCCTTCTTCGTAAACGGGACCTTCTTCAGACGTCCCCTCTCTACCCCGCCCCTCTCGGTTGTACTTGGGGACCTCATGGCCCCACGGTCGGTCCTCGGTGCCTGTAAGCGTCTGACCTGTTCTTCCGTCCGCGTCACCGACCTACCCCACGCCTTACAGGCACCTGTGGGACTGAGTCTTCGGTAGGGACTGTTCGTCAGTCCCCCCGTCCGGATTACCCCAAAACAAAATATAATTACCATTATCTATGTTAATGATAATCGGCGTTACACAAAGAATTTGGTCCAGTCAGTCAAGGAAGTGAACCAGACCCGACCTTTGAAGTGTAGGACGGTGAAGGAGGTGACCGATCGGGTGAGGAAAATTGGTCACGGAAGAGACCACGACTGGAAGTCCTACCGAGAAACAAGGTCAAATTGTACTAAAAGACAATTCAACGGTTCCAGTGGAAACCCCGAAACCTCCTCCTAGTCTCATACAAGGACGGGTAGTGAACACTCCTTGGCCCACCTTTATCGAAAAAGGCCTCCGGTGTCTGGGAGCGGAGGTGAGTCTCGGAGACTGACAGGTCGAGAGGAAAGTAAGAGAAAGCCGACGCGGTGCGGTGTACACCCTAGAATCGAGGAACTGGTCCCTAGTTTGGACTCGGGGGACGTGTCCCTCGGACCTTAGAATCGGTAACCTGGTGGGTCCCTCAGGGAGAGGAAAGTAAGAACTGGTCTTCTCCGAGGTTGCGGACGGGGGTACAGACCCCACTACCTATCGTTCCGCCCAGGGTTACCTCTAACCGTGTCGACATAAGGGACTCGGGGTGGGGGTGGCTGTTTCGACTTGGGCCCCCATATCGACCCCATGGACGTCTAAGAATTTCGGGGGTCCAACCAGAACTTCGGCTCCCTCACCCTCCGGGGACAGCAGTCCCCCACTCTTCGATTTGCCCCAGACCGTCCCCCGACCCGACACTCCCTCCACCAGTGTCACCTTCAGTCCTGCCCTGTCTGTCCGTTCCTACGGCTGTCCTTCCCTTGTCCGGACTCTCCTACGCCTCCACCGTTTCCAGTCCCTCCTCCCACTCCTCGGACCCTCTGTTCAGTCTCACCCGTCGCCGGTAGGGCCCCCCGGACCCCGTTCAGTGGAATCTGTCCACTGTCCCGTTTGGGGTGTAGTCCTCCGCCCCCAAGGGTGGACCCTCGAGCCCTTAACCGTCCAGCCCTCTGAGGCCCCCCGGGAGCACCAGGCACAAGAGTAGACACCTAGGACGCATGCCCAGGAGCGGTAAGAGGAGGACTGGTCCCCCGACGGAAAGAAGGAAGACGAGCCGGTGGGACCTCTCCGGTTCCTCCCACCCCTTTCTCACACGTTTAGCCGAAGGGGAGGTGGGTTCCGGCCCCGGGGGATCGTGGGTCGCGGTGGGATGGAAGAGTCGAGCAGGAGCCACAGGGGTCTCAGAAGACGGGGCAACAGGGCAGGAAGACACTCGTCTGTGAATCAGTCGAGCTCCGGGGATGGAGGGTCGGAGTGTGGACTCGTATCCACCCCACAGAGTTGGGGGTTGGGTTAGCGAGGGGTCTAGGTCGACCCCCACTCCCCCGCCGGAGGGAGGTGGGGGATCCAGGTGACAGATCCTAGGTCGGGGTAGAGCGACCTGGGTCCTCGAGTCCGAACCTTGAGGAAGGGGAAACTCTGCTCCCTCAGACCCAGAAGTCGGCGAGAGGGGAGTCTGAGACTGGACTGACGAGGCGGAGTCACAGCAGTAATAGAAGGACCCGGGGACCACTCCGACCAAACCAGAGAAGACCCCAACCCCCAGAGACCCCACTCGATCCAGGACGACGGACTCCCCCGAACCGAAACCAGACCCCCGCGACTCCTCCCTCCCACCCAGTCCCTCCTCCCTTCCCCGTTACTCCCACACTCACACACGGGTGTCCTCTGTCCTCATCCCTCAAACCCCATGGTACAGGGGGGCTGAGGTGGGAGGGGGCACGGCCCGTCCCCCGTACCTGGAAAGCCCCTCGGAACCCCCGAAGTAAGGGTGACGACGGCGACACTCTCGGGGGGAGCAGGAGCGACGAGCTCGGACTGGGTCGGTACTCCATGGACCTCCTCCCTAGCCCGGAGTCTGGTTGTCGTCTGCGCAGGAGGTCCCCTCCACCCCTCCCCCGAATTCGTCGTCGTCCGCGAACGTAAATGATAGTTATTTATTTAGGAGTCCCACGTCTGCACCAGAGGCAGGACCAGACGGGGAAGAGGGTCGAGGTCTTCCCGGGGCACCTGGAAGTCGGTGGGTGTGGTATCTGGTGTCGTTAGGGACCGAAGGGGAGGCTCCCTTCTTTACAGAGTAAAGTCTTTGTTTGTTTGTTTGTTTGTTTTTAGTCTTTATTAAGAGAGGCCGTTCGTAGTTTCAGTCAAAGAGTAATCCTCTTACGGATGACTAGTTCCCTTTTTAGAGCTTTCCGTTTAAAGGATACACGGTCCGTGACGACACTTGTGAACTGTCCAAGTCTCAGCGACTTAGGACTTCGCCCACGATAAAAGTCGGGGCAAAATGTCTTCTCTTTTGCCTCCGGGTCTCTCTACTTAGTTCACCGGGGTTTAGTGTCCCGTCTCACGCATGCGTCGTCTTCGCTCACTTGGACGACCCCTACGACGGGACCGGGGGTGCAATTCTGGGAAGGCGTGCACTATACCAACGAAGATTGGACCACTGTGGGAAAAGCCCTTTCAGTGGGAGTGACATCTTGGTCCCGAACACCCCTTTGAGTCTTCCGAATTTCACGACCCCAGGAAGGGGCCACCAGGTCCCCGAGTCTGACGATTTCCTCGGGACGGAGGGTTGTCTGTGGTCCGACTCGGTCGGAGCCGAGGAGACGGAGGCGAGTCGGACCTCTTGGAGAAGAGGAACTTCTTGGGACCGAGTGACGTCAAGAGGGACACCCGGGAGGAGGTTTCATAAAGTGTTATTCAGACCGGGGAGTAGTTTCAGTCTCCGAGAGTTTTCCTCCCTGGCTACAGACAACTTACTTACAGTTGTCCAGCGTTGTGAAGTGAGAGGCGGGACTCGGAAACACTTGTGACAAAGAGGTCGGACGTCGGAAAAGGAAACGATTCGTATGAAAGGTCTCGGGAGGACCCTGGGGACCCATATGGGAGGGAGAGGAGGGGTAGAGGGTCGGGACGGGGAGGAGGAGATCCTTCAGCCGACTGAGGGCTCGACCGTCCGGTGTCGGACTAAAGAGGGGTCTAGGGACCGCGACGGGCCGTGCCCCTACTCCCCGTCCCACCCCCACACGCACACGTACACATTTCGTGTGCACACGTCTCTCCGGAGTGGAGGCGCTCCCGTCGGCGGCGGCGTACGCCACTGTCAGGTCGTGGGTGAGAAACGCGTGCTAAGCCGGAGGCTCCGATTCCTGGACCGACATGAACCCCCACAACCGTTTCCGCGTCGACCACCCCTCGTCTTGCCTCCCGTCTGACTCGCCGTTTCCGTTTCTCTGTTCCCCGTACCCTCTCTCTGTCTCCCCGCCTCCCTTCTTTTCTTTCTCTTGCTCTCCGTCTCCTATGCCTCTCCGCTCCACTGTCTCTCGCTCGTTCTGCCTCGTCTACCTTCTTCAGCCTCTTCCGCGTCGCCCCTCACTCCCCTTCCCTGCGACCGGATGTACTCCACGCACGACAGACCTCAGGTCAGGCCAGCTATGAACCGGGGGTCGAGTTCCCGGAACAGGGCCTCGAGGCTCGCCTTCCCCAAGACCTTCGGTGAGTCGTGGTGGTGGTGTGGGACCTCCTAGAAGGGGTCGAGGACGCCCGGACGCGCCCCCCGGAACCCGAGTCGCGGAAGAGGAGCCTCGAAGAGACTACGGTGGGGAGCACGACCCCGTCCCCACCCCCCTCACCGACCCCATGCCCCCCCTCGACCGTGACCCCTTCGGTCTGTCACCTAAGTCAATCTTTTACATCCCGATGTGCGGGTGGGGAGGACAGAGTCTGGGTCCTCAAGTCCGAGGGGTCGGGGAGGAGAGAGTCTGGGTCCTCAAGTCTGGGGGTCCGGGAGAAGGGAGTCTGGGTCCTAGGGACGGGGAGGTGGGGACCTGGGAGACACCCTTGTTCCTTAGGTCAAACGAGTGTAAACCCAGAAAACTCCCGTCCATGACTTCCGACTCGACTACCAAACGACCCCCAGAAGAAAAGAAGAACCAAGTTTAGGTCGAAGGAGAACGGAAACCCCCTGAGGACTCCGACTCCCCCACCCAACACGACTCCGGAGGTCGAGGAGAGGAGGAAAAGACGGGGGGGTCCCAGACCACTAGAGTGGAACTTCCACGACGGACGACGGAACCTCCGACCCCTTCGACTCCTCCGCCGTGACCTCCGGACGTCGCATCGGCGACGTATCGACCCAGGACGGCCCAGTGACTGACAGTGACGTCTCCCCCTCTCACCTAGATCCTACTCCCCCGACCTGGGAGTCCGGAAGCCCGAGGAAAGATAGGTACCCAGTGTTTCACAACAAGGGTTCTGGGTCGTCACTGGGTCCCCAGGTCCGGGGTCGGGGGTGAGGGAGTCCGGGTCCTAGGTCCGAGGGTCGGAAATGAACGAGTCCTGGGTCCGAAAGACAGGAGTGGACCCCCACAGAACAACTATGCTGACTTCTTCTCTCGGGGCCCAAAGTCCCTCGACCGTGAGAGTAGGAGGAGGAAGTGTGCCTTGACCGGCTCGAACCAGTGGAAGATTTCAGGGTGTCCCAGTCACGTCGCCCTCCCGACAACCGTCCACTCCCACTTCTCCACCCCTCTTCCGAGACCCGTCCCCGTCCCCGTCCGTCTCGAATGGACCCTACTCCGGAGCCGGAGCAGAAACAGACCCCCCGACACTTTGGCATGTTTTGAGTCCGGTATCCCCCGTAGGACCCTCTCCTCTCCACCCTCAGTCCCTCAGACCGGTTCCTGTTTCCGAACCGGGGTAGGGAAAGCAACTCTCTTTGGGGAAGGACGGAGAAAGGGAGGTTACCTATGTGTATAGACCCCTCGACGGGCCAACTAGTACTGTTCTTATTATTGGTGTGCGACAGTGACTCGGGATTGAACCCCAGTCCGAGCCGTGTTTCGGGGAATACACGAGTCGGGGACTCGGAGTCTCGTTGACCGTTTCCGACGTCCCAGATCCGTTTAGGTGAGACGGACGGTTAAAAGACGGGCACCTTACGCTTCGCCCCGGCACACGGTGAAGGCACTGAGTCTTTACGAGGGCCGAGAAAGGAGGAGATGACCCACCTACGCCTTGGTACTCTACCTTCCTTGGACCCAGGGTCCTACCGGTCTTTCCACTTCAGTGGTCGGGCTCTAGTGTCTCGATCCTCACGTCGTCGGTCCGAAATTTGGTCACAAGACTAAGGTCTAGAGTACTACGATTGAGACTCCGGGGACGAGATTCTTCGGTGTGCAGAGGGTGTTCAGTCGTCTAGGGGGAGGGTTAAGGGGACTCTAGAACGTCCAGTGGGAAGGGTTAGAGGGAGGTCCTTTGGTTCTAAGGATATATCCCTCCTGTCTTTTGGTTAAAGTCTCTTGCGTCCCCGGATCGGAGGAACATTAAGGGGTCCCTCCGCCTGACAGACCGGGAGGGTCGGGAGCCCCTGAGTTATAGTCGGAGAGCGGAGAGGGCACCGCTCCTTGGTTCCTGGGGCGAGGGTGGGACCCATGGAACGACATCCCGACCGACGTCTGTTAAAACTGAGCCAGGGTCGCGAAGAGACGACGACGGGCCTGGTCGAACAGTCCGGGTTTCTATGCTTGCGCCAACCTCAAACTCGGTGACGCTGAGAGCCGTCCCCTGTACTTTCTGCTCCACTGGTCTTCCTGGACCCCTTTCCGTCTCACCGATTCCAGGTCCGGACCGACCACCGTTACTGCGGAGGATCCCTGACCTTCTCGCGTTCCCGGACTCGTCTCAGATTCCCAAGAGGTCTAGGTCGAGATGGAGTCGTGAGGAGTTCCGAAGGTCTGCGAAGAGAAGAAGGACCCACAGGACAGTCAGGAAGGGACTGTGTCCCGGGTCTCCCTAGGAAGAGGAGGGTCTAGACTTGGTGGGAAGAGATTTAAGAAGGTCTCAGAAGGTATAGACCTGTACGTCTCCCGACGTGTCGGAACCCTTGGGAGGGTCTAACCACCCGAGGGTCGTCTCCTATAAATGTTAATGAAAAGTCTTTACGTGCTGACTCACTCGTTTTCCCTTCACAATCCCAGGCTTCCTTGTCGGGTCTTTGGTTTCTCTATCCCCTCTGTGTGGGTGATAATTAACAGAGACCTGAAGGGACCGCCAGGTCTCCGATTCTGACGTAAGGGTTATATCCCCGGACCCAAGCTAGGGACCAGTCCCTTGACCTAGGGTGTATGACATTACTTCTGACTTCTAGAATCACACAGTGCTGATTCTGGACCGTGTCGGCTTATTTATTTAACTAATTAATTTTTTTGAAAAACTGACAAAGAGTCAAGTCTGGGTAAAACTTTTTATTTTTTAGTTTATTTATTTTATTAGTTCCTTATATTACCTTTTTTATTTTTTCTTCTTTTTTTAAAATTTTTGAATATATATATATTTAAGGTGTGACCACCGAGTCGAGACCCTACGACCCCTATAAAGATTAACGGTCGACGAGGAACAGTCCGAGGCGGTCGTCCCCCTCGGTCTCTCTCTCTCCGACGTTCCGACCTCTTCCCTCCGCCTAAAAACGTCTAGTCCTCCCCGTCGTAGAATCCACACGAAACGACGGCAAACACGTCGTCAAGAAGGTTTCTCCTTCATCCCCCACCACGCCCCTCAGCGCGTCGACTTAGGTCAAACGTCACAGGGTCCTGGACGTCTTGATCGGAGTGGCGTGCAAGAGTCCGATTCGGGTCTTAGTCGACGCCTAGTGGGGGAGGAGTCCTAGACTCAAAGCCGGGGTTCCCAAGTGGAGGTTCGAAGGTTTGTGGGAGTAAAGTTGTTAAGGTTGGAGAAGGAAAACAAGGAGGTCGGGATTCACACCACCGACGAGGGTCGTCCACGAAGACACAAGATGGACGCAGAACAGGAGAAATCAGGTTATGAATCAATGATTAAGAAATGTCATTAAGAGAGATTAATAAATGTAATTAAGAGAGACAATTTGATTGACCACATTAAAGTCGGAGGACGATCCTGGGACTGACTATGTCACCCACCGTGACTACAACCACAGACGGAACAATGACTGAAGTCCACTGTGTTTCGGACTAACTTAGTTTCCCAAGATGTGTCGTCCTTATGAAACTGGTGGACTATCTTTGGCGGTTGAGTCACCTTTTCTGGAACTACGACCCTTTCTGAGTCCCGTTCATCTCTTCACCTACTGTCTCCTACTCTACCAACCTACCGTAGTGCTTGAGTTACCTGTCCTCAAACTCGTTAGAGACCGTCTGTCACTTCCTGTCCCTTCGGACCTCACGACGTCAGGTATCCCAACTTTTCTCTGCCCTAAATCACTGACTTGTTGTTGCAGTACATTCGTCCCTCCTACCCCTCAAGTTTCGCACTCGAGGTTGAGTCCTTCTTTCCGTAGAGTCCTCTGTGGGGACACGTCTCTCGACCTGGAAGGAAGGTACTCATTTAATCCCTCTTTGTACAGACCACCCCTCTCAGTCACCCTCGGGAATCGAGACCGGTCTCGAGAGAGGGTCGTCTCTTTTCTACTTTTTAATAGAGATCTCTGAGGATAGGGGTCTACCCAAAGGGACCATCGAGACTGCCATTCCTTAGACGGACGTTACATCCTCCGGACCCAAGTTAGGGGTCCAGCCCTTCTGCGGGACCTCTTGTCTTACCGTTGGGTGATATCATAAGAACGGACTCTAGAGATGAGAGTTCCTAAACCTCGTTTTCAGGTGTGATCAATAGTCTTACCTTTTTGGGTTCAACTTTTACATTCACCAGGGTACATACATCATAGTGGACCACGACCGACCTCGTTTGGAGAAACCTCCTTACATGAAGTTTGGTCCGGGAGTATCTTGAGGGTGGATATATAATGGGTTCTCACCTTAATTGTGTGTGTGTATGTGTATGTGTGTGTGGTAATCCGTACTCCTTTATCCGACGGTACTAAATTCCAGTCGTTTTTGGCGTGTGACGTCTGAGTCTGTGTGTTCCTCATGTACGTAACTACCCCTTTAGGCCTTTCTCACTGTCTGACATAAAGGAACCCGGGGTTTTAATGACACCTGTCACTGACGTCGGTACTTTGATTTTCTGTGAACGAGGAACTTTCTTTTCGATACTGTTTGGGTGTGTAGCATAAGTTTTCGTCTCTGTAGTGAAACGACTGTTTCCAGACGTATCACTTTCGATGCCAAAAAGGTCATCAGTAATTACTTACACTCGTGACCTGGTTTTTCTTCCGTGAGTCGGTTTCTTAACTACGAAAGTTTAACACCACGACCTCTTCCGAGAGCTCTCAGGGAACCTGTCGTTTCTTTAGTTTGGTCAGTTAGGATTTCCTTTGGTTGGGACTGATGAGTGACCTCCTTGACTCCGACTTCGACTTCGAGGTTATGAAACCGGTCGACTACCCTTCTCGACTGAGTAACCTTCTCTGGGACTGCGACCCTTTCTAACTCCCGTCCTCCTCTTCCTTCGCTGTCTCCTACTCTACCAACCTACCATAGTGGATGAGTTACCTGTACTCAAACTCGTTTGAGACCCTCTGTCACTTCCTGTCCCCTCGGACCACCCGACGTCGGGTACCCCAGTGCTTCTCTGTCTGTCCTGAATCGTCGACTTGTTGTTGTTTGACTATAATAGTTTGTGTGTTGTGTGTTCATTGACACGTTGAAGGGATCACCAGGTCACCAATTCTTGGATGGACGGTCACGTCCCCAGTACCAAAGCTAGGGTCCAGACCCTTCTAAGTGTGCAGAGCCCCGTTGACTCGGGGTCCTCGCGTTAATAACTCAGGCACGTGGTCATCTCATTTGGGGTGAGCCACGTTGATCTCTTTCGGGCGCGTGTCGCTACTTCTGTGTCACGGTGGTTTTGACTATTTATTTAATATTTTAATTTTTTGGTTTTTGGAGTTCCCTTACCCTCTGATGACTATATGTCCAAAGGTCTGAGACGTCTGTATTTCGGGACTCGACTGGTAAGGTGAAAAGATCCATCTATTCTCCAAATGTTATTTCTAGGTGTACGGTCTAATCTATGTCAAAATCGTTTTTTACGTGACCGAGAAGAGTATTAATTTTTCACCTTAAAACTAGACTTAGACAAACGGTTCTTCTTCTCTGTTGAATAAAAAAAAAATTAACGGGGTTTCTACCAACTAAAATACATTTTAAAATTTGTTCCTCCGGTAATCTGACCCATGAGATTTCGGAATCCACCGAAGTCATTTAGTTAGTTTAAAATTCGTTCTCAACTACTTGAGGTTAGATTCTTTTATTTTAGTTGATTAGTACTTGTCGGCTCAGGGAGCTAAAAGGGTTCACTCTTTTAGCAAAGTCCAGGTCCCTCCACCCTACCTCACCCTGTGCCTGATTGTGCGTATATGAGGACTATGGGACAGTCCGTCTCTACCGACTACTCTTGGACGACATGTCGGGCCCCGCGACGTGAGGCCCGAGACACGGCTGGATTTACCCCTCCTTTGGGTCCTCACTCCCCTATGCACACATGTGCGTCGACTAAGTGAAACGACGGGTCACCGCTGATTTGATTGTGTTGTAACATTTCGTTGATATGAGAATTTTTTTTCAATCAATTTTTTTCAAGTTTGAGATCAGGTAATTTATTGACGAGACGAGACGAAAGGACAAAGAGAGATTTGTGGAGACAGGATCGGGTGGGTGTTTCGTGGAGATTAGTAAAAAGTCAAAACCGATGGATCAAAACCTAAGTTCAACAGACGAATTTATTTGAGAAATTTGGTATTACACGGTAGTTAAACGGAAAAACGTTGAATACTTTCGACATAAAATAATAATAATAAAAAGCAGTGTGACGTGTCGAACGCCCTAAAATCAAGGGGTTGGTCTCTGGCTAACTTAGACCCGGGGACCGTTACTGTCACCACAACATTTATGACCTGACGGCACACACGTACGATCGATTCCCTGAAGTCAGTACAGGCTGAGAAGCACTAGGATACCTGGCATCGGAAGTTCAGAGGAGACAGGCAGGTACCCTGAGAGGTCCGTTCTTATGACCTCACCCAACGGTACGGGAGGATAGGATTGGTGGCCTGGTGGTCCCTTAGGGGATCTTGGACATCTTATTCTTACACACAAGTTCCTTTTGGAGTAACCAACCTTACGTGGAACATACTACCTTTTTCATGAACTATTTTAAGTTGTGTGTATAAGTAAATTTTCTGACCGTCCTGGAGTGACCACCAGGTCACCGATCCTGAGACGTGAAGGTTACGTTCCTCGGACCCAAACTAGGGACCAGTTCCTTGATCTAGGACGTACGGCGTATACTGACCCTCGACTGACACCGAGTCTGGTACTTGGGGAATAACGGTTTAAGTCTGAACTTAACTTCTTTCATCCCTTTTGGTGACCTGGTAAGTCCATACTGGATTTAATTTAGGGAATACTAATATGTCACCTTCACTCTTTATCTGAATTCCCTGGTCTAGACTATTTCACGGGCTACATGATACCTGACTCCAAGTACTGTGACATGTCCTCTGTCCTTAGTTCTGGTAGGGGTACCTTTTCTTTACGTTTTTTCGTTATACCGACAGACCCCTCCGGAATGTTTATCGACACTTTTCTTCTCTTCACTTTTCGTTTCCTCTTTTCCTTTCTATATTCGTAGACTTACGTCTCAAGGTTTCTTATCGTTCCTCTTTATTCTTTCGGAAGAAGTCACTAGTTACGTTTCTTTATCTCCTTTTTTTGTCTTACCCTTTCTGATCTCTAGAGAAATTCTTTTAATCTCTATGGTTCCCTTGTAAAGTACGTTTCTACCCGAGCTATTTCCTGTCTTTACCATACCTGGATTGTCTTCGTCTTCTATAATTCTTCTCCACCGTTCTTATGTGTCTTCTTGACATGTTTTTTCTAGAAGTTCTGGGTCTATTAGTGCTACCACATTAGTGAGTGGATCTCGGTCTGTAGGACCTTACACTTCAGTTCACCCGGAATCCTTCGTAGTGATGCTTGTTTCGATCACCTCCACTACCTTAAGGTCACCTCGATAAAGTTTAGGACTTTCTACTACGACACTTTCACGACGTGAGTTATACGGTCGTTTAAACCTTTTGAGGCGTCACCGGTGTCCTGACCCTTTCCAGTCAAAAGTAAGGTTAGGGTTTCTTTCCGTTACGGTTTCTTACGAGTTTAATGGCGTGTTAACGTGACTAGCGTGTACAATCATTTCATTACGAGTTTTAAGAGGTTCGGTCCGAAGTCGTTAGGCACTTGGCACTTGAAGGTCTACAAGTTCGACCAAAATCTTTTCCGTCTCCTTGGTCTCTAGTTTAACGGTTACAGACGACCTAGTACCTTTTTCGTTCTCTCAAGGTCTTTGTGTAGATAAAGACGAAATAACTGATACGGTTTCGGAAACTGACACACCTAGTGTTATTTGACGCCTTTTAAGACTTTCTCTACCCGTATGGTCTGGTGGACTGGACGGAGAACTCTTTGGATGTACGTCCAGTCCTTCGTTGTCAATCTTGACCTGTACCAAGTCTGACCAAGGTTTATCCTTTTCCTCATACAGTTCCGACATATAAAGTGGGACGAATAAATTGAATATACGTCTCATGTAGTACTCTTTACGACCCGACCTTCTTCGTGTTCGACCTTAGTTCTAACGGTCCTCTTTATAGTTATTGGAGTCTGTACGTCTACTGTGGTGGGAATACCGTCTTTCACTTCTCCTTGATTTTTCGGAGAACTACTTTCACTTTCTCCTCTTACTTTTTCAACCGAATTTCGAGTTGTAAGTCTTTTGTCTCTAGTACCGTAGACCAGGGTAGTGAAGTACCCTTTATCTACCCCTTTGTCACCTTTGTCACAGTCTGAAATAAAAAACCCCCAGGTTTTAGTGATGTCTACCACTGACGTCGATACTTTAATTTTCTGCGGATGAGGAACCTTCTTTTCAATACTAGTTGGATCTATCGTATAACTTTTCGTCTCTGTAATGAAACGGTTGTTTCCAGACAGATCAGTTCCGATACCATAAAGGACACCAGTACATACCTACACTCTCGACCTGACACTTCTTTCGACTCACGACTTCTTAACTACGAAACCTTGACACCACGACCTCTTCTGAGACCTCTCAGGGAACCTGACGTTCCTCTGGGTTGGTCAGGCAAGACTTCCTCTAGTCGGGACCCTAAAGAAACCTTCCTTACTACGACTTCGACTTCGAGGTCATGAAACCCGTACAGTACACTTCTCGACTGAGTAACCTTTTCTGAGACTACGACCCTCCCTAACCCCCGTCCTCCTCTTCCCCTGTTGGCTCCCACTCTACCGACCTACCGTAGTGCCTGAGCTACCTGTACTCAGACTCACTTGAGGCCCTCAACCACTACCTGTCCCTCCGGACCGCACGACGCTAAGTGCCCCAGCGTTTCTCAGCCTGTGCTGACTCGTTGACTTGACTTGACTTGACTTCTGGACCGGGTCGCTTTAAGTATTTCTGACCGTTGTAGTTCGTATTATTGCCACACCTCGAGTATGTGACGACTTCCCTTACATTTTACCTCATCTCGTGAGACCTTTCGACAGGTAAAGATTAGTCCGACCTCTTCCGTTACCGTCGGCGAGGTCGTAAGAACGGACCTCTTAGGGTACTGTCCCCTCGGATCGTCCGGTGTCAGGTATCCCGTCGTTCTCAAGTCTGTTCTGAAATCACTGATTTGGTGGTGTTATGATCTTTGAGATCAAACCCGAAGGGACCACCGAGTCTGCCATTTCACAGACAGACGTTACGTCCTCTGGCCGAAGCTAGGGACCCAGCCCTTCTAGGGGACCTCTTCCGTTACCGTGGGTGAGGTCGTAAGAACGGACCTTTTAGGCTACCTGACGCCTCGGACCATCCGATGGCAGGTACCCCAGTGTCTCAGCCTGTGCTGACTCACTGAAGTGAAAGTGAAAAGATTTTTCCAATTTTGTCTCTAGATGGACTTCTGTGACGTTAAGTTGAGAAAACTCATAAATGGGGTTTCTCTAGAGATATGTCTCCGAACATGTTCTTCCAAGAGTCGTCGACACAAGTATTATTGGTTTTTCACCGCCCCTCAAGGGACCGCGAGATCACAACTCTCCTGAAACGTGAGAGTGAGGGAACGTGAAACGACCCCAGACGCAAGTTAGGGAGGAACCTCTTGATTCTAGGACTTTCGGAGCTCCACGCCTGTTTTTGTTGGTGGTTTGTCACCGTTGTCAGGTCTCCGGACAGTTGTTCCCTTACCTCCTTGTGCAACTCTAGAGGCGAAGGTCGCTTCGAAGAGTCGTTGTTCCACCTTGTCTGGCGATTGCGTGTGTGTCATACAATCTGGGAGTTTTTGGTCACATCTCATTTTCTTCGGTCGGTGTGTGTGTCGGTGTGTGTGCGACTTTTGGCGTATGACATCGTGGTAAATATACATTAAGATCCTTTCCGTTTTGATCAGACATCACTGTCTTTTCCCCATCACGACCGGACTCGACTCCCACTGGGGTTCACTGTACTCCCTCGAACGTCCCTCCAGTCACTACGAGATACAGTAAAAAAAGGGAAAAAAACCGCGGTGTGAGGTTTCATACACCCTGGAATCAAGGGGATGGTCCCTAGCTTGGGTCCTGAAGGCGTAACCTTCCGTCTCGGACTTGGTGATTTGTGGTCCCTTCAGGTCACAAAATACGAAGCTAGACCCCCTACCAATGGGTCCATATACGTTCACAGTCTTGCTACCGGACACGCAAAATGATGTGCGTTTTGTATGGAGTTAATTTTTGTTAAAGAGTGATGCTCCTTTTGTGGTAAAGAACATCTTTTGTCTAAGTAAGTGAATGTTAATATTTGAGAAAAGGTGTTATACAAATAAAAAGTGGTTTTGTAAACCGACTGAGTGGTCGACCGAGTGATAGTAGAGGGGTCAGGACGAACGTAATTAAGTTGACCAAAAATTTTTTCCCTAACCCAGTTGTAAATTTTATAAACATTATGTCGTTCTCTGAGCATGTGTAGACAGTGTTTAGTTTATCGAGTGTCTCCGCGGGGTTCGTTAGACCTTACAGTTAAAAGGCCCTGTAGAACTTCAAGACCCTGGTCTATTTTCGTCAAAACCAGAGTTCGTCCCTTTCCCTTTCACAATCAACGAGCCAGGACAGGCTGAGAGACGCTGGGGTACCTGACATTGGGCGGTCCGAGGAGACAGGTACCCTAAGAGGTCCGTCCTTATGACCTCACCCAACGGTAAGGGAAGAGGTCCCCTAGAAGGGTTAGGTCCCTAAATTGGACCCAGAGGACGTAACGTCCGTATAAGAAATGGTGACTCGGGGGACCCTTCGGGTTCTTATGACCTCACCCAACGGTACGGGAGGAGGTCCCCTAGAAGGGTTAGGTCCCTAAATTGGACCCAGAGGACGTAATGTCCGTCTAAGAAATGGTCGACTCGGTGATTCTGCGGGCTCAGCATTTTGTGTCTCCACGGAAGACAAGAAAGACGTTGACACTACGACAAAACCGTGTGTCGAATAGTGGACCCAGTCGAGAAATAGAGAAGCTCGGGACCCGAGGAGACTTCCCGACTCCACCGGGTCCCCGATCCTTTGGGACCCCCCCGTTACCCCCGTAGACCCGTCCCTAGTCGTCCCCCGGGTAGAGTACCGGGTCGAGTGGAGTATCAGGACGAGGGGCCGGGGAGGCCGGCTCGACGGGTGGTCGTGGAGGTGCTTCCGGCTCGGCAGTAAGGGCTACAGGTGCGACACCTAGACAAGGAGGAAGAGGTTGACGTCCCCTCTGTTCCGGGTCCAGTCACGACGAGACGGGACACGGGGTGGACCGAAGGAACACCCTGGAGTCTTCTGTCTGCTGGGGGTAGACCCGGTGGAGCAGAGCAACGGTTCACTTGAGCCATTCTCCCCCGTCCCGCTGTCCGACGGTGGCACAGGGGACATGTGTCCTGTCATACACCTCAGTCTCAACCTTTTGTCTGTGACTGGCTAACGGATGCGGGGCCGTGGGTGCAAGGACCGTGGTGGTCTGAGACGGATTGGTCGAAGATTGGGCCGCGAGATTGGTGCCTCGAGAGGAACCGCCGCGATACGTCTGTTTCCCCTGTGGACGGGTGTTAGTGTGTCCTAGGGTACCTACGAGGGACTCCCATCCCCGGACCAGACCAAACCGAGTGGTGCCTGAGACCCAAACTCAGGGTAGAGACGGTGAGGGATCGATATCCCGGAACAGTCGAGTCGAGAACCTCGGAGTCAAAGGAGTAGACATTTCACCCCTACTAGTGGGATACATCCTATTACGTGTATTTATGGTGCGAGTGTCCCGTACCGTACGTCGTCCGTGGGACACCGATGGTCAGTCCTTCACAATAATCGGTGGTGAGTTACTAATAAACGACTTTCTTCCTTTCTCGACTTAAAGGGACCACCGAGTCCCCTATTCTCAGGCGGACGGTCACGTCCCCTGTCCCCAAACTGGGGACCAAGCCCTTCTAAGGTGTCCGGTGGCTCGTTGAATCGGGTGCTCGGTCTTGATGACTCGGACACGAGATCTCGGAAACTCGACGTTGATGACTGGGTGCACGGCATTGATGCCTTCGGACACAGGGCACGAGGCCTTATCTTCGGTGACGTGACTCTTCGGGTGTTGACGTTAGTCTCCACCGGGGACGAGTTGCGTTGATTTCGTTCGGGTGCGATTTCGTTGCTCCTGGGCCGTGCCGGTTTTTATTCTTGACCGGCGTCCTTCAGAAGGGGGTTTCAGAGACTGTCAGGGCAGACTGCATTTGTGTATCTTTCAGTACACCCCCACCTTCCGTCGACGCCCCCATCTTCCGTCGACGTCCCCGACTTCGTTAGAGGATGAAAGGTAGGACCCCGAAAATAATACTACTAAATAAATAGACCGATTGAGCCCAGAGTCAACGCTGTGACCCCTAGAAGCAACGTCCTAGGAAACAAACCTACTGACTCGAATCAATGGGGTCCGTACACCCTAGAATCTAGGGACTGATCCCTAGTGTGGACTTCGGGGACATAACGTTCTTCCTAAGAATTGGTGACCTGGTGGACCTTTCAAAGACCCCAACAAACTAAACCGAGTATCGTACTGTTCACTGACACTGGGGGTTTCCAAAGATCAGGTGGTGGGGTGTGTCGGTCCTTGTAGGCTACTGGGCTAGACGTTACAGTGGAGGGTCGGCCCTCGACCGGACCTCTGAGACGACCGTGTGACGATGTCTGTTCTTCCAGGGGTGTCGGCTCCTTCCTCGGACCCGAACACTCCCCTGGTCGGGCTCAGGTTTAGATCGGGACGGTCACGGTTCGACACGTCGGGACCCACTGTATTTTGGAGAGACTCGGCGCCATAGGAGTACTCACTTCCCCCCCGAGGCGTGAAGACTTTCCTCGACTGCCCTGCGTCTTACGATTGGTAACGTTGCGTGTCGGTGACGCCGCCGTGGGTTCACATTTGTCACGCCGTCTGGACATTGAGGACATTCTGGCGGTTGTGGAGACCCTCGGCCCCTGATAGAAATAGAGGTAAAGTGTCCGCTCGGTGACTCTGTCCTTCGTCGACACATTGAAGGGTCTCCAGTGCTCCGACCCGATTTCGGTCACTGTCGACCCGACGCAAGGAAGATCTGCAAGACCCCCTCTTAGCAAGGGAGTAGAACAGATCTCGAAGGACCCGCCGCCGGGGAAGGAGGTCGAGGTCTCGGTCGTCACCGTGGTGAGGTCGGAGACGAAGGTACGGGTGTCGAGGAGAGACCAAGAGGTCAGCGGGAGGAAGGGACTATTCCTGGGAACACTACTGTGACGAAGGGGGGTTTAGTAGGTCCGGGTAGAGGGGAGGAGCTCTAGGAATGTGCCTGAAGGGACCACCACGTCACCGATTCTGAGACGGGAGGGTTACGTCTCCCGAACCCAAACTTGGGACTAGCCCTTTGGTCTAGGGTGTTCGACGGCGATTCTCAAGTGTACGAGGTCGATTTCCTAACGCGTGTGGTGTTCCTTCTGCCTTCTAGGGCGTACGGGGTCGATTCTGAGTTACGGCGGTCTATTCATAAAAATTTTTAGGAGTGTTTCAGGGGAAGAGGTATATTTCCTGTGTACGTGTCCAAGACCCCTACACACACACACGCGTGAGTCAACCGGTCAGTACAGGTCGAGAAACGGTGGTGTCCCTGACCTCGGGTGACCCGAGGAGACAGGTACGTCGCAGGGACCGTTCTTATGACCTCGCCCAACGAGAAAGGAAGAAGTCCCCGAGAAGGGCTGGGTCCCTACCTTGGACAAAGGACGTAGTCGCCGTCTAAGAAGTGGTGACTCAGTGGTCGCTTCCGACACTGTGGAGATCCCCGGCGATAAGACAGATGGTGCGACTCGTTTCGAGAAGGACCCGGCCCGTAGTGACTTAGGAGTGGTGGTGTGACCCTCCTTCCCAGACAATTGAGGGGGTCGGAATGTCTACCCCTTTGGGTCTACGTCCGTCCTTTTAGTTACCGAGTGCACAGTGTGTGTCCATTACGGACCGTGTCTTTAAGTCTGGTTGACGGTCTGATGTACGGTGGTCACGAGAGGTTGAGGTGTTAAAGTTAGGAAGACCATTTTGGAGTTGTAGAACCCTGAAGGCACCACCAGGTCCCCGACTCTGAGGTGTAAGGGTTCTCTCCCCTGGGTTCAAGATAGGGACCAGTCCCTTGATCTAGGGTGTAGGGTGTTGATTTCCTATGACGTGCGGTGGTGATTCTGGGTTGAGTCGGTTTATTTATTTACTTACATATATAAAAATTTCAGTTTTCTGAGGAACGGGGACGGAGGAGAGGGTGACCTCTGTAAGGAGGAAGGAGGACTGACACATTATAGGAGGGGTCGTGAGCAGTAGACTGTATGCAAACTGAATAACCAGACAGGCAGAAAGGAACGTTTATAGTTTAGAGGTGTCCAGTGTATACACAGAACACTACAGACGCCGTGATACACGGACGTTGTCGCGACCCGGATGTCTTCCACGACGCTACGTCCTTCCTTGTTTACTTAGATGGGTGAGAGTTCAGAGGTCCCGGACAGAGACACGACTGTTGAGGATGTCGAGACAGAGGCCGAGGTCCGGGTTAGGGACGGACAGGGAACCTTTGACAAGGAGCACAGGGTACCGTTTCGACCGTAGGGTTGGTCGACCGGGGGGCGAGATTCCGACGGGGGGACGAGATTCAGGACGCAAAACGACTGTCAACGGTACAGGGGCAGCCAGAGGGTCCGGTCCCTTCGGACTCGGAGGTGACCGAGGAGACCGAGCGAGTGAGGGGTGAAGGACAGAAAGAACGAGGGTGAGGTTGTCACAACATCTTAATTTTCCCTACGAGGAGTAGTATTTTCTCGGGTCGTTCTGGTAGGTCATTGTGTGTGCACTCAGGGGGGAAATGTGTGTGTGGACGCACGACTGTGCCGTGAAGACGTTTGTGATACAGTGGCCTAAAAGTGCCACTGGGACCCGCGGGTCGTGTAATAGGAGGTACCTGTCCACTCTTCTGTCGAAGACTCTGTACTTTGGTACTTTGGTAACGGACTCCAGTGTCCCTCTCATTCTCCCCCTCTACCCCTGAACTTAAGGTGGACTCTAATTGAACAGTCGGTGGACGTAGAGAGAGAGTCAACTCTTATGACGGAGGTCCGTTTACATGTGAGAGAGACCCGGATCAAAGACGTAGTATGTCCCCTATTATTATCTAAACTCCACTACCCTAAAAATACTCCTAAGTTACTTGATTGGGTATCCTCCGTAAATCTTACCATTGACCGTCCCAAAAAAAAAAAGACTCCACCCCCCGTAAAAGGGTTCAACCCGTAACTTGGACCCGGAGTGCCGTACCTCACCTTAGGATTGGTGACCGGGTGGTCCGATAAGGGTTTGTCGACATTGACACTTATTTGAGAATCGAGAGTAATAAGACTGATATGATGGAATCCCTTGATACTTTATAATTTTCAAGTTTTTAGTAAGTGTTTTAGGACACTGAAACACATATTAAGGACCCTCCTCTTAAGGATCGAAGAGAGATTAAACGTTTTTCCAGATACTTTGTTTTGTAAAAGTCTTGGTGACCCATTCTGTCTGTTATTATTTAAATTGTGTTAGGCCGTCCGGAACGGGGGTCGTAGGGAGGGGTTTGTGGGAATGTAACCTCTCTACTTACATCGGTTTTAGTTCTTCACCTCCTGAAGGGACTACCAGATCACCAATTCTTAGGCACGGAGGTTGCCCCGTCCCCCGACCCCCCGTCCAAGTTAGGCAGCGACTCCTTGATTCCGATGTTTCACAGTACACCACACCGGTTTTTTTTTTTTTTNGTTTTTTTTTTTTTTTTTTTCTGTCACTGAAGGTTCCTCTAAGTCATCTATACTGAGGTATGAGGCTCACGTCCCACAGGTCCAAGGATTGGCACGGGTCCATTGATCTAGGGTGTACGGCGTTGATTCTGGGTTACGTCGGTTTATACTTAGTTATATTTTTTGTTTCCTTCAGTTGTATGTCTGTGTTTCTTCCTTCTTTTTCTACCGATCTCGTGGGTGTGACCCAAGTCGAGCGTCGTGGTGGTACGTACTCCCCACTATTGTCGAGGTGGTGGTAAACTGAGGGACCTCTCGGCCTAGTACGTCCCATTGTGGGTCCGTCGGGACCCTTGAGTGATCGAGAGAAGAGGATGGTCAAGGAACACGGACTACCCTTGTCGGACAACCCTNTCACGTCCCACAGGTCCAAGGATTGGCACGGGTCCATTGATCTAGGGTGTACGGCGTTGATTCTGGGTTACGTCGGTTTATACTTAGTTATATTTTTTGTTTCCTTCAGTTGTATGTCTGTGTTTCTTCCTTCTTTTTCTACCGATCTCGTGGGTGTGACCCAAGTCGAGCGTCGTGGTGGTACGTACTCCCCACTATTGTCGAGGTGGTGGTAAACTGAGGGACCTCTCGGCCTAGTGCGTCCCATTGTGGGTCCGTCGGGACCCTTGAGTGATCGAGCGAAGAGGATGGTCAAGGAACACGGACTACCCTTGTCGGACAACCCTTCAGACAGTGGTAGGACCCAGTTTGACGGGAAAAGGGAAACGACGGAGGTTGAAGTGGTTCGTACATGGTGTCGTGAGACGTAAGGTGTTACCAGTGATTCCACCGGTGAAGTGAAACCGGGAAAGATCCGGAGTCAAAGAGGTAGAAATTTTACTCCAACTAACCGAATCTATACTCTGTGGAAGGTCAGGATTCGGGTCCCGGAAGTCTTCCGTCTTACGCACCGTTACCAAATGAGAGAAGGTTGACTCCTACTGTTCCGAGACTTTTGTCGTCGTTGGATGGACCTGGTGTGTACCTAAGTAAGGACCGGATCAGAAACGTAGTGGAGAGAGGAGACGATTCCCGTGTCCCTGGTGTGACGAGTGACAGGTCCACTCCACCACCCCTGGTTTCTCTTTCACGGAGTCGAGTGACGGTCAATTGAGGTCTCATCTCACACCTGGGACCTGGATGTCTAAAGATAATTCCTCTACCTCCCTCCCTCTGAAGAGACCCCCGGGTCACCAATTCTGAGACTCGAAGGTCTCGTTCCCCGAGGTCAAGGTAAGTACCAGTCTCTTGATTATAGGGTGTACGGTGGGTCGTCTCTCCCCTTTTTTTTTCTACCGCCCCCCGCCCCCCTCCACCGTCGACCGTATTAGTGGACCTCGTGGTGTCTCTACCAGAAGAGTGGGCGGAACCGACGAGCGGTAAATGCCATTCACAGACGGAACTCTTCCAAAAGACGTGTCATCCAGACCTTTCTTCTCATCTTTTCCTTTGCAATCCCAAGTCTCCACTCCCGATACAGGGGTCGAGAGTCTAATCAGACTCTCAAGAGAGTTCGGTAGACTGTAGTGGGTCCAAAGTCAAAGGAATGGTTAGGGGGGTTTGAGACCCCAAACTCCTTCTTACCTATGTACCTATACATACAGACTCAGGGGAACGACAAGTGGACTTTGATAGGGTTGTAACAATAGACAGATATGGGGTTATGTTTTGGAAGATCACAATTTTATTATTTAGGGGGGTGTGAGATGGACCTCAGGGGAGGTTGTAAAAGGGGATCTTTAAGTGGAGACGAGGAAAGGTCCTTCGTTTCGTGGGATGAAAAGAGAGTCGTTTAAAGAGCTAGGGTGTAGAGAGGTTTTAAGGGATACCGGAGGGTCTTTAAGAGGGTACTGGGAGGATCTTAATGTGTTTCAGGGGAAACACTTTCCTTTTGGTTTTACTTCAGGCGTAACGATTTTCACAAGAGTTTCTAACTGGTCCCCCGATGCCTCCTTAAGACTGGTTCGCCCAGCGTCGATGTCACCTTAGACTGGAAAACTGGTGAATAACATAAGTGTGTCCGTAGGTCTTATACACGGTCTTTGAGTTCCATGAATAGTCTGGGAATGGGAGGCCATTGAGTCTTGTCGCAGAAGAAATTTCGGTTTATAAAGAAAGGCACATAGTGTTGGTTAATCTTAAGAGAGGTGTGCTGACATTATTGGACGTTGGAGACAGGAGTATTCGCGGACTAAGGGCGACGGTTGTGAGGCAAGTTGCCTTAGACAGAGGGTTTGACGTTAAGCATTCTTGGGGTTCGAGAAAGAACCGTGGGGCGTATGCCTAATAGGGAGTTGTGGAGACTCTGAGGTCTTCAAGGTCTCGGGCGACTGCTTAAGGAAGTGAAGAAGGTGGGAGGGGGTGCGGTCAGGGAGTGGCTCAGGACCGATGACGTCCTGTGGTGTACCGCCTCCGCCTAGAGGCCGTACAGTTGCAGCTCTCCCGAAGCGGGCTGGGTTTTCTACGTGCTTCCAGACTCAAAGCCCCCGAGTGTCCCCCACGCGGGGCACGCCGGAAGTGACGCGTTCGCGTGCTCCGAGCCCGGAAAGTTTGGCGCCGCGCGGCCGCCAATGCAGTGGTGACGCGTACGGATCACGCAGAGGGGCCTCTCGCGGCTCTCCGCGGCTCAAGGGATCGTTGCTCGAAAAGGGCGGACCGAGACCGGTTTGCCGAGAGAGCGGGGAGGAGGGTCAGTGAAAGTGTGGTCCGAAAGGATCGTTGGCCGAACCGGACGTCCTAACCAGGGGTCGTCTTTAAGCGGTAGGAGTCGCGGGATTGACTTCGGACCTTTCGTTCTCCGGTCGTTAGAACTCACCTAAAAAAGTCCTTCGGCCCTCGGATAGCGTTGTGCTAGGGGAGGTACCGACCGACCGACCGATGGGAGGGGTGTGGTTGTGTGTCTGTGTGTAGGTCTGTGTGTGGGGGTCCTTTTAGAGACTAGGGACTTCTAGTCCGGACTCCGTCTCTGTCACACATTTCCTGGAGTTATTTGGTGTTTCGTACACGGGCTTGGTCTGTGTGTGGGTCGGAAGGAAAAGGTCACCCTTGAGACCCGTAGACAGGGGATGGTAGGGGTACGGGACTTGTTCGTCGGGAGACAAGGCAGAGGCTCTCTCGGTACACGTAGGACCCCACCCCAGCCTCTACCTCTGTCTGGTTTGTGTCTTTTCCCTCATACTCGGTTCGTGCGCGGCCGTTTTGTTCGGACCTGAACGACCCGCGAGTGTCTATCACGGAGTGGGTGTGACCCGCGGAGGAACCCCTTCCTCTCTTCCCCCTCACATGGACTCAGGATAGTCGACGAGACGGGATGTCCTTTGTTTTACTGGACTAAGACTAGAACCCGAAGTGTAATCTTTTTTTCCACCACTCCCGGTCCCGTCACCCTGGACTACCTTCTCTCCCAACCTTCGGGTCTACCGATCCCGACGTACCTCCTCCCCCGACCCGTGTTCTACGGTGACGAGGAAAACCTAAGACCAAGGGAGAGGGGGTGAGTCTCGACCTCTCTGGATGGGGTCCCGAATGGAGTAGTAAAGAATCGGATCCCCATTCCATCCAGGTCTGGGTGGGGAAGGATCGAAGAATATTCTTGTCGACCCCTGGGCCCGGACGTCCCAGTGAGTAGGTAGGTAGTACTTCGGAAGGTACTTTGGGCTCTGGAAGGACGACCGGAGGCGAGAAGAGACGTGGGAGGACCCAGACCCATTCACTGATCCCGAGACCTGAGGACCTTGGGAATTATGTTCCCCATACTCTCTTGTAAGACGGTCCAGGAGTTCCCTCTTCCCTTTCTCTTCCACAGGACCCTTAACTTTAAGTACCTCTTCCGTCTCCCGTTTCCTCTCTTTCGGACCCAGGGGTTCCCTCCTTTCGATTTTTTGTATACACCCAAATTTAGAGACTCTTTTCTCCCCAAACCTTCCCCAGACGAGGGACATAGGGTCTGTCAAAGAGTTTTATCTGTGGACTTAAGATCTTTTAGTCTACTCTCATACTAATCATAAAAAGTAATCATACTTTTTTTTACTCCGCTACAGCTCTCTGAAAGAAAGAGGGTCTTGAGATTCGTCAAGTCCAGGGGCCACAGGAGGAGGGAATCTGCATCCCCAAGTCCGTCGAGGTGAAAGCGGTTCTGGGCCTACAGAATACAGACCCGGGGGTCAACGGAGGAGAGAGTCCTGGTTCCTTAGGTCCGGGAATAGGCGAATCAGGAGCTAGAAAGAAGAACTGGACCCTACGTCTAGAGGCGAGTCCATGGGGACGGACTCGTGGGTGACGGATGGCCTGAATCGGACCATGGGTGTTCCCTTCCACTAGGGTGAAGGTTTTGGTCGACCTGTACTTCCAAGTGTTTCCGGGTACTTCCTCAAGGGATCACCAAGTCACGTCTTAGACGGACGGTTTCGACCCCTGTACCCACGTTAGGGACCAGGTCCTTCGTAGATGTACGTGACCCAGTTGATTCTGGGAAGTGGTGTTGATGACTCGAGTCCGAGATCTCGGACACGAGACGTTCGCCTCTTTGGTCGTGTTTACTCTTTGGTGTTTGGCGTTCATCCTTCATCGTAGATGAACGATGTCGATCTGTTTTTGGTTGTTCTTCGTCGTTGGGTCGTGTCGGTTGTTATCTTTTTTCTTTTAATTATTATATTTTTTATAAAAATTTCAAGTACCATAGAGGTCGTCCTAGGGAGTTCCAAATAGTCCCCCAGATCGTAGTTTTCAGGGGTCGGAACATTAAACTATTTGAACGAGGGACTAGTCTCAACGAAAGACGGTGCGGGGTCTCTCGTCGAAACGAGGCTCGGGGTACCGTAGGGACGATTCGAAGTCTGTCTAGGGTCAAGTCGCCGGTCACAGGAGGGGTACTTATTAATCCCTCTTTGGTCAGGAAGAAGGAAGTCTGGGGAGGTGGGGTAGGGGTAGACCTGACCCCTCAGTACCCGGTGTCTGATGTCGTGGTAAATGATCTCGGGGCGAGAGATTGACGTCCTATGGGCGACTCGACACTCCACACACAGTCACTGCCAGGGTCAACGTGACCCTTTGACGTCTGAACACGGGGCCTACTCCTGAGGACACAGCAACAGTACTGGCTCTGGTTGTCTTCATTCTCCCGTACCCGACCATAGTCTAGGTCTCCTCCGCCCCCCGTGGAAGTACCACCGTCTATGGCGGTACACGACCCACTTGGAAACTCACTACTAATACAGTCCTTTCTCCCTTTCCGTTAGAGTTCCACCCATCACCTGTCTCTTAGGACACCTTACTGTCCTTGGTGACAACGGTTCCTAAAGACTTCTACTCTGAGGTTTCTCTCCCACCCCTTCACGTCTATGTCTGAAAGAATGGTTTCTTTCTTAATCCTTTCGTTGCCTGTACCCCCTTCTCACCTTAGGTCTCTTCGCCTTTTAGATTATACATTTTCCACTTCCTCACCCGCATTTTTCCTGAACCCACTGAACGTTTCTTTCACTAGTCCAACTAAGAGACCTCGACCCTCCCCAGAGGGTCTCTACGCCAGACGTTGTCTGACAAGGACTGTACTCTTTCTCCCTCTATGACCGCGATGACCCACACTCGAGTCGACACAGACTCAGAAACGCTGGGGTACCTCACATTGGGAAGTCCGAGGAGACAGGACCCTAAAAGGTCCGTTCTTATGACCTCTCCGAACGGTATCGGAGGAGGTCCCCTAGAAGGGGTGGGTCCCTACCTTGGGGGCAGAGAACGTAGAGGATGTAACCGTGCACCCAAGAAATAGTGACGTGGTGGACCCTTCAGGGTTATGACAGTATCTCTCTCTCTGCAGATTCCTGTCTACTAGGGGTCCGTGTGAGGTACTTCAGCGTTTCTTAGTCCGTGTTGACTCGTGGGTGTGTGGGTTCGTGCCCCCCATTTCTCGTCTTTGGGATCCGGACCTCCTCGGCTGGGTCGGATGCCACCCCTTCCCCTTCCGGTCCCTCTGACCTTCTGTGGTGAAGTCCTTCTGGACTCTCTTCGGTTCCTCCCGTCCTTCTCTGGTATCGGTCCTTCAGACCCCTCACTGGGACCCTTTAGACCTTCGCAGATGGAATCCACCTCTTCCTTTACCCACAATGTCGTCCACCCCTACCGTCGGGGTAGGGTCGTAAACCACCCACCTTAAGGTCCCCAGTCCCCTTCCGACTTCTGACCTTCTCTGGTAAGTGTGTCCGTACCCCCATCAGTGTCCACCAGACCTTTTCTGGTGACGTCCACCCTCGGGACGTCCTACCGTCACCCCACCGGGACCCCGACTTTCCGGATGGGACCTCTCAGGTCGTGTCGGACCCCCGACGCCCTCCTACCCAACGTATGCCTTACTTGGTAAGTCTCTACGGGGTCCGTCTTATCTCCAGATTTAACCCCTCCACCTCCTCTGGACAGATCTGTCGTCACCCGACTCCGTTGAGATTCCACCCCCTCTGTGGGGTCCCGTTCCCAGGTCTGACCCCGGTGACTCGGGGGACGGGTGCCGGTAGGACGTCTCCGGAGGAACCACCACTGGTCGATGTTCCCCACACGCTTTAGGTCGCTCACACTAAGACCTGAGAAGCCGTAGTGGCACTTGGGACTCTTGATGTACCCGAGGTCCTCCGCGACGACGGTCTTCCTACCGACGTTGGTCCTGAGGGACGGGCCATTCGGGGTCGACTCGGGGTGCCGACCTCAGGGCGGGACGGGTGGGGAGGGGGGTCTCGGTCGACACTCGTGGACAGAGACTGGACGTGACAGTGTCCCGTTCGCAGAAGGACCGCGACTCGGAACCAAAGAAGAGGACATTTGACGCCACAGGTCCCTGCAGGGACCACCAGGTGACTGATTCGGAGGTACGAGGGATACGTCCCCAACCTAGGGACCAGTCCCTTGAGCTAAGGTGTCCGGCGTTGATTCTAGGTTGTGTCGGTTTATCTGTAACAAAAGACTTTTACGTCACACGTAATGGTTGTCGACAGGCGACTCCCCAACCCTCCAACCCTTCCCCTGAGCGCACAGGCTAATGGACTGGGAGGTGGGAGGGGAAGTCGCAAGCACTCTTTGGTGTGTCTCTTACCGGAAGCGACAGGAAGGACGTAGCGACGGAAATGCTTTTGTACGTGACGGTCACTCCTCCGCGAGACGCAACCGCTCCTTTGGGCGACACAGCGGGACAGACCGGAGCACGTCGGACCATTCCCCGTGGACCTTAAGTCCTCCTCCCTGTCCCGAAGGTCTGTCCGGGTCTTGACCTCGGAGTACGAAGGTCTAAGATTCCCTCTCTCACCGAGGTTACTAGACCCCCTCTTCCATCGACCCCACATACTGGGACCTGATCCTCCTCCCTCCGACCGCTAGGACTGACATTAGATTTTAGGGAACGTCGTCCACAGTTTAAACGACGGGCCCCGACACCATACCTCTGGCGGACGGTGTNGGGTCTCGGTCGACACTCGTGGACAGAGACTGGACGTGACAGTGTCCCGTTCGCAGAAGGACCGCGACTCGGAACCAAAGAAGAGGACATTTGACGCCACAGGTCCCTGCAGGGACCACCAGGTGACTGATTCGGAGGTACGAGGGAGACGTCCCCACCCTAGGGACCAGTCCCTTGAGCTAAGGTGTCCGGCGTTGATTCTAGGTTGTGTCGGTTTATCTGTAACAAAAGACTTTTACGTCACAGGTAATGGTTGTCGACAGGCGACTCCCCAACCCTCCAACCCTTCCCCTGAGCGCAGAGACTAATGGACTGGGAGGTGGGAGGGGAAGTCGCAAGCACTCTTTGGTGTGTCTCTTACCGGAAGCGACAGGAAGGACGTAGCGACGGAAATGCCTTTGTACGTGACGGTCACTCCTCCGCGAGACGCAACCGCTCCTTTGGGCGACACAGTAGCACAGACCGGACCACGTCGGACCATTCCCCGTGGACCTTAAGCCCTCCTCCCTGTCCCCAAGGTCTGTCCGGGTCTTGACCTCGGAGTACGAAGGTCTAAGATTCCCTCTCTCACCGAGGTTACTAGACCCCCTCTTCCATCGACCCCGCATACTGGGACCTGATCCTCCTCCCTCCGACCGCTAGGACTAACACCAGATTTTAGGGAACGTCGTCCACAGTTTAAACGACGGGCCCCGACACCATACCTCTGGCGGACGGTGTGGTTCGGGCCTTGGGACCACGGGAGTCCGCGAGCAAACAAGTGGTAGTTCTTCTGGTCGACAGAAACTTCGGGGGTCCGAAGACCGTTCCGACTCACTTCTTGACTCCGGGTACACCACAAACCGGAGGTAAAGAAGAGTAGATACCAAGATCCTTAACGATGCCAAGGGTACACAGATATTTAATTTGTTCAATTGTTAGGACTCAGACACTACACGACATAAAACCCCTCTTCCCTACGTTCTTCGTCCCCGGACTTGGGAACCCTTGGTAGAGAAACATTCTTTCTTTCCCTTCTACGATGGAAAAGAATTCCCGAATGAAGGACGGGCCAGGGGTACGATTCACAAAAGGTACGCCATGGAGTAAAGTATTAGTGTTTAGTCACTGCGACTTTCATAACGGGGGTAAAATGTCTCCTTGTGTGACTCCGTGCCTAACACCACAGTGAATGGGAGCCAGTTTGGCGACCCTCCCAGTCTGAGGTCTCAGGTACTAGTCGAGAGGATCAATTGGACAAAAACGGGGTCTCAAGTACAAGCAGTTACACCTATATTATCGATATTGAAATTGCCCGACAGAATTCTCAGTTTACTTTCTTTTGCTTCGTTCTTGAATCACGGCACGGATCGTGGTAAGTCCCCGAGGGGACGACAGAGTCTGTCCTTAGACGGACGGTTACACCCTCTGCGCCCAAGCTGCGGACCTACACGTTCTGGGAGACCTCTTCCCGGACCGTTGGGTGAGGTAATAAAAACGGACCTCGTAGGGGGCCTGTCTCTTCAGAACTGTCCGACGTCAGGTAGCCCAGTGTTTCTCAGTCTCGGGTGAGTCACCGACTCGTGTGACGTGATCGCGGAAATTCTGTCACACGCAAGACCTCTGTTACACAGACCGGTTATGAATGGTGGGATTATCGATGATGAATGAGTCATCAGTACACACCGTCTACGACGACAACGACGACGATTCAATGAAGTCAGCACAGGCTGAGACACCCTGTGGTATCTGCCGTCTGGTGGTCCGAGGGGTAAGGACCCTAAGAGGTCCGTTCTTGTGACCTCACCCAACGGTAACGGAAGAGACCACCGTCTACGATCTGGAACCGTGGATAGTCCTATGAGGCCTAATACGATGTCATTGTTCGTTCAGGGATTTGAGTCAGAAATTTTGTTGTTTCAACATAATCAGACAACTACGACATCATTACAACACATTGTTTGGTACGGGTTTAACTCTGAACATTTTTCTTTGCAAGAAGAAGGATTCCCAAACATCCATAGACCCCACCGAGACAAAGACCGACACGTGACCACCCAAACCGAGGGCAAACCCTCCCCAGAGATCAAGAGGAGACACGCCAAGGTCTCGGAAGACCCTAACACTGAGGGACCAATTGCAGGAAGAGTACTGTCTACTGTCCCCGTGTCTTCGGTTCACGTGGTTTCCAGGGACGCCTCCAAACCCCCACTCGTCCTCAAGGTAGGACGTGTGCTGGGGTCGTAGGGAGGAGAGGTCCCTGGGACTTCAGGAGTGGGACCTAGGGAGGAGGGAGTCTGGGTCGTTAGAGCCGAAGGTCGAGTGTCTCAGGGTTCGTAGAAGGTGGGGGGACTTTGGGGTTTGTTGTCTGTGTGTTGTCTTAAAGATGAAAAAATAAGTGAGGAGATTTTTTGTGGTGTCCGTTTGGCGGGGACCCCGAAGTACCAAGGGATGGAGTTACCTGTGTGTACATAGCAATAGGTCTGACCTTCTTTAAGTCGATTCGACTACTCCGAAAACCTGGAGGAGACGAAGACGGCCACCGTTGTGACTTAAACAAAAGAACTTAAAGACGGAAGTTCCCGGACGGTCGGACGTCTACGGTGCATCTAAGTTGGACTCCAGTCTGTCACTAGGGAGGTGTTCCCTCAGAAGTCAGAAAAGACAAACCTACGAGGGTCTCTGTCTACGGAGTGATCGTTGAACGTCTACCTTAAGGATAAGGGGTTCTCCCTGGTTTCCCAGAGGTCAAGAGAGTGTGTCTGGGGTTAAGGGAGGAGAGGTACCTCTGGAAAGTGGTCGGTACTTAATGCTTCGCTCCTGGTGTCGGGAGACCCTTCGGTCCTCAAGACTCTGAGGTTCTTGACAGGAAGAGGGTTTCTTCTAAATTTCGGGAGAAACCTACGTCCGGATAGGGGTTGGGGCCTTTGGATGTACCATATGGGATACACCGAGTCTTCGGATTCCTAAGGTCGAGGGACCCCTTGGGTCTCGGGGGAGGAAGTACAGTCTTAGGGGTCACACTTCCTCTGGCGGAAGTAGTCGTTAGTCCCGCAGGTTAAGGACGAGACGTCCCACTGATCTGTGGATAATCTAGATGAAAGATGAGAATCTCTGGTTCTATCGGAGTAAGGTCCTCAGGTTTGGGAGTTGAGGGAACTCCTCAAGGTATCAGATTACCAGGGGTCTCTTTATTCCTTAAGGCAGGGATTTTGAGAATAAAGGGAAGTCCTGGATCCTTAGGACCTCTGATATATAGTGGGTGAGGTCGGGGACCAGTCTCGGGAATAAGGGAAGTTCGTGGGTCCTAAGACTGTCGGCTGGGAAGTCAGACGCTAGAGAGTCCGGGTCTGTAGGGTACAATTCGCAGACCTGGGGCGCGGGAGAGGGAGAGTGGCCCAGAACTCAGGAGTCGGGGTCGGTCCGTCGATCCCGGGACCCGTGAGCGCCTTCGGGGCCGGGAGTCGGGTCGAGAGTGACGCGCCCGTGGACGCCGCGGTCGTGACGAAACCGCTGGCGCGCGTAGAGCTGGTCGCGGACGACGTCCCGGTGCGGCGCGCGGCACCTACGACGCCCGACGACGACGACGATCCAGCGAAGTCAGCACAGACTGAGACGCGCTGGGGTATCTGCCGTCGGGTAGTCCGAGAAGGCAGGGACCCTAAGAGGTCCGTTCTTGTGACCTCACCCAACGGTAAAGGAAGAGGTTACGTCCTTAGACTTTTCACTTTCACTTCAACGAGTCAGCACAGGCTGAGAATCGCTGGGGTACCTGACGTCGGACGGTCAGAGGAGGCAGGTACCCTGAAAGGTCCGTTCTCATGACATCACCCACGGTAACGGAAGAGACCACCCTACGACCGTGTTGTGATTAGAGGTCGACGAGGAGCAGTCCGAGGCGGTCGTCCCCCTCGGTCTCTCTCTCTCTCGTGGACCCGACGACGTTCCGACCACTTCCCTCCGTCCTAGCACGTCCAGTGCACAAGTCGTGGGGTCTACACGAAACTCCGGCGAAACCACCCCCCCCCCCCCGCCTAGACCCTCCCCAGCGCGTCCACTCAGGTCCAACGTCACAGGGTCCTGGACGTCTTGATCGGAGTGGCGTGCTAGAGTCCGATTCTGGTCTTAGTCGACGCCTAGTGGGGGAGGAGTCCTAGACTCAAAGACGGGGTTCCCAAGTGGAGGTTCGAAGGTTTGTAGGAGTAAAGACATTAAGGTTGGAGAAGGAAAAGGAGGAGGTCGGGATTCACACCACCGACGAGGGTCGTGAACGAAGACACAAGATGGGCGCAGAAGACAGGAGAAATCAGTTACCACCACGAAATCAGTGGTTCCGCGCAGGCCGAGAAACGCTGGGGTACCTTACATCGGGCGGTCCGAGGAACCAGGTACCTCGAGAGGTGCGTTCTTATGACCTGGGGTGAGTCACTGACGGGAAAGGAGGAGGACCTCTAGAAGGGTGTGGTCCTTAGGTTGACCACAGGGGACGTAACTTCCGTCTAAGAAGTGACTGACTCGGTGGAGGAATGATCAAGAAATATAATTAAGAGACCATTTGATTGACGACACCAAAGTCGGAGGACCACCCTGGGACTGACTATGTCCCACCGTGACTACAACCACAGACGGAACAGTCACTAAGGTTCACCGTGTCTCGAACGAAAAGTTTCCCGAGATCCACCGTCCTTATGAAACCGGTATCCTACACTTCTAGACTGAGTGACGCCTTCAGGGACTACGACCCTTTCAAACACCGTCCTCCTCTTCCCCCACTGTCTCCTACTCTGCCAACATACCTTAGTGACTGAGTTGTCTGTACTTAAACTCGTCTGAGACCCTATATCACTTCTTCGCCCTTCGGACCGCACGACGTCAGGTACCCCAGAGTTCCTTCGCCTGTCCTGAATCGTTGACTTGCTGTTACACCGCCCTCGTCCTACCCTTCCCTTTGTCCCGTACTCGCGGGTGAGTCCTTCTGTCCGGAGAGTCCTCGGTGGGGACCTGAGAGCCTCGCGTCTCGTCTCCAGAGGACGACGCCCATTTACTTCCTCTTTACACGGAACACCCCCACAGGCACCCGCCGGAATCGAGACGTCCCTGTTCTCTGTTTTGTACTTTTGAAGAGAGACGGAGAGACGTCTGAGTCATCGGTTATTACCGAAGGGAGCCCCGAGACTACCATTTCTTAGACGGACGTTACGTCCTCTGGACCTAACCTAGGGATCCAGGCCTTCTGGGGGACCTCTTCCCTTACCGTTGGGTGACGTCATAAGAGTAGGTACTAGAGATGACAGTTGTTAAACCTCGTTTTTAGGATTGATCAACAGTCACGCCTTTCTGGGTTCAACTTTTGAGATTCACCACGGTATATACATCATAGTGGACCACGGTCCTGTCTAGGAGAAACCTCCTTACTTGAAGTTTGGTCGGGGAGTTTCTTAAAGGTGGTTATATAATGGGATTCTCCTTAATTGTGTGTGTGTGTGTGTGTGTGTGTGTGTGTGTGTGTGTGTGTGTGTGGTAAGTCAAGTCAAGTCAAGTCAAGTCAGCGAGTCAGCACAGGCTGAGAAACGTTGAGGTACTTAGCGTCGTGCGGTCCGGAGGGACAGGTAGTGGTTGAGGACCTCAAGTGAGTCTGAGCACACGTAGCTCAGTCACTACGGTAGGTCGGTAGAGTAGGAACCAACAGGGGAAGAGGAGGACGGGGGTTAGGGAGGGTCGTAGTCTCAGAAAAGGTCACTCAGTTGAGAAACGTACTCCACCGGTTTCATGACCTCAAAGTCGAAGTCGTAGTAAGGGAGGTTTCTTTAGGGTCCCGACTAGAGGAAGTCTTACCTGACCAACCTAGAGGAACGTCAGGTTCCCTGAGAGGTCTCAGAAGAGGTTGTGGTGTCTAGTTTTCGTAGGTAAGAAGCCGTGAGTCGGAAGAAGTGTCAGGTTGAGAGTGTAGGTATGTACTGACGACCTTTTTGGTATCGGAACTGATCTGTCTGGAAACAACCGTTTCATTACAGAGACGAAAACTTATACGATAGATCCAA
>SJYO01021594.1:0-20000 GCA_006410555.1 Capra ibex
TCGACCTACTTGTAAACTTCTAACCATCTATAAATAATTTTCCTCTCTCCACTCACTATATTTTCTCAGGAGTATAAAATGTACGTCGGTTCTTTTGTATAAAACTTCATAAAGGTGTATATATATATAAATTGTTGACTCATCTGAAAACTCAGTAAGTTGTATCCAAACAAACAAACAAAAAGGTAAATATAATATGGATTGTCTTTTATTTTCGGTAACGTGTAAAAATATGTGTGTGAGTACTTATCTTTCCACATATATACAAATATATAGTTTATTTATTAAAATCCGTTGAAATAAATCCACTGGTTTGATAAACGATCGAGGGTTCTAGAATTTACTTGACAAAACNGATCGAGGGTTCTAGAATTTACTTGACAAAACCTTCGGGACGTAATGAATGATTGAAAGACCGACTTAGTACGTCTAGAACAACTACTTTTCGAGAGGAAATTAACTCGAGTAGAAGACGATAAGAAAGACATTATTCTCCATCCCGAGTATGACTACTCCTGTGACACTTGGGTATTATAACATTGAGAATAAATGAATCTCTATAACAAATTTCTTGCGACAACGAGAGGAGTGTAACCTGTGTTAAAATAAAATAAATAAACATTATATTTAAATAAACAAAATTATCCTAGATTAGCGAAATGTTATAACATAACCAAAACGACATGCAATTGTACCTAGACGGTACCCACATGTACACAAAGGGTAGAACTTGGGGGATTGTGGAGGGAGGAGTATGGTAGGGAGGACAAATAGGGTCACGTGGTCGGGTCCCGTAGGACATAGTACGTCACTTGTACCTGACCGTTAAACAAACTGTTTACTATAATATGTCCAAAGTTACGGTAATAAGGTTTAGTAGGGTGGGAGCGGGAGAGAGTGTCTCAGGTTTTCTGACAAGATATGTAGACACAGAGAAAACGAGAGAGCGTATGTCCCATTAGCGATGGTAGAAAGATTTAAGGTGTATATACGCAATCAAAGAGATAACCACGTAAAGAAAGACCGAATGACGTGAGACATATTATCCGAAATCGAAGTAGGTGGAGTAATCTTAAATAACTTTACGTAATAAAAATTACTGACTCATTATGAGGTAACAAATATACATGGTGTCGAAAGAATAGGTAAGCAGACGACTACCTGTAGGTCCAACGAAGGTACAAGACGGATATCCTTTGTTACGTCACTACTTATAACCCCATATGTACAGAGAAAGTTAAAACCAAGGAAGTCAGAGATACCGGTCGTCGCCCTAACAACCCAACATAACGTCAAGGTAAATGTCAAAACAAAAAAAAAAAAAAAAAATTCCTCAGAGGTGTCGCAAGAGGTATCCACGACATGATCAAAAGTAAGGGTGGTTGTCACATTCTACCAAGGGAAAAGAGATGTGAGAGAGGTCGTAAATAACAAACATCCGAAAACCTATCGTCGGTAAAACTGACTGTACCCTACCATGGAGTGACACCAAAACTAAACTTAAAGAGACTAGTACTCACTACATCTCGTAGAAAAGTACACAAACAATCGGTAGAGAGACAGAAGAAACATTTTTACAGACATATCAGGAAACCGGGTAAAAAAAGTAACCCAACAAATATATTGACCTTATCTCGAAGTCCACAACGAACATATAAAAACTCTAATTAAGTAACAGTCAACGAATTCAAGTCAAGTCAAGTCAGCAAGTCAACACACGCTGAGAAACGTTGGGGTATTTAATGTCGTGCGGTCCGGAGGGACAGGTAGTGACTGACGGCCTCATGTAAGTTTGAGTACAGTAACTCAGCCACTACGGTAGGTCGGTAGAGTAGGAGACAACAGGGGAAGAGGAGGACGGGGGATAGGTAGAGTCGTAGTCTCAGAAAAGGTTACTCAGTTGAGAAGCGTACTCCACCGGTTTCATGACCTCAAAGTCGAAATCGTAGTAAGTAAGGTTTCTTGAAGGTCGTGACTAGAAAAAATCTTACCTGACCAACCAAGAGGAACGTCAGGTTCCCCGAGATTTCTCAAAAAAGGTCGTGATGTCAAGTTTTCGTAGTCAAGAAGTTGTGAGTCGAAAGACGTGTCAGGTTGAGAGTATAGGTATGTACTGATGACCTTTTTGTTTTGGAACTGATCTACCTGGAAACAACCGTTTCAATACAGAGACGAAAACTTTTACGATAGATCCTCCCAGTATTGAAAGGGATTTTTCTCATTCGCAGAAAAATAAAGGACCGAGGTTAGTGTTAGACGTCACTAAAACCTCGGGCCCCCCCCCCCCCCCTTCAGACTGTGACAAAGGTGACAAAGGGGTAGATAAAGGGTACTTCACTACCCTGGTCTACGTTACTAGAAGCAAAAGACGTACAACTCGAAATTCGGTTGCAAAAGTGAGAGGAGAAAGGGAAAGTAGCTCTCCGAAAAATCAAGGAGAAGTGAAAGACGGTATTCCCACCGTAGTAGACGCATAGATACCAATAACTATAAAGAGGGTTGTTAGAACTAAGGTTAAACACAAAGAAGGTCAGGTCACAAAGAGTACTACATCAGACGTATAGTCAATTAGTTGGTCCCACTGTTATATGTCGGAACTGCATGAGGAAAAGGATAAACCTTGGTCAGACAACAAGGTGCAGGTCAAGATTGACAACTAAGAACTGAACGTATACACAAAGAATTCTCCATCCGGTCCACCAGACGATAAGGGTAGAGACAGTCTTAAAAGGTGTCAAACAACACTAGGTGTGTGAGTTTCCGAAACTGTATCAGTTTTTTCTTTTTTTTTTTCTATAAAAAGACCGTTAGACAACGAAACAGTTACTAGGTCGTCTACAACCGTAAAACTAGAGACCAAGAAGACGGAAAAGACTTTTGTCGAACTTGTAGATCTTAAAGGACCAAGTACATAATGATTTCGGACCGAAAAAGGTTAAACTTAAGGAAACTAAATAAAAAGACGAGACTAACGACACCGGTTTTGAAGGTCTTGATACAACTTATCATCGCCACTTTCACCCGTGGGAATAGAACAAGGACTTAAATCCCCTTTACGAAAGTTAAAAAGTGGTAACTCCTATTACAAACGACACCCAAACAGTATATATCGAAAATAATACAACTCCGTACAAGGAAGATAAGGACGAAGGACCTCTCAAAAATAGTATTTACCTACAACTTAAAACAATTTCCAGAAGAGACGTAGATAACTCTATTAGTATATCGAAAATAAAAAGTTAAACAATTACACCACTTAATGTAACTAACTAAACGTCTATAACTTCTTAGGAACGTAGGGACCCTATTTCGGGTGAACCAGTACCACATACTAGAAAAAATTACACAACAACCTAAGACTAACGATCTTAAAGCAACTCCTAAAAACGTAGATACAAGTAGTCACTATAACCGGAGATCAAAAGGAAATAACATCATAGAAACAGTCCAAAACCATAATCCCACTACCACCGGAGTATCTTTCTCAAACCTTCAAATGGAAGGGGACGTTAAAAGACCTTCTCAAACTCATCTTACCCACAATCGAGAAGAGTATTAAAAACCATCTTAAGACGACACTTCGGCAGACCTGGACCCGAAAACAAATGACCTTCTAAAAACTAATGTCAAAATTAAAGGCACGAACACTACCCAGAGAATTCTAAAAGATAAAGAAGGACCAAGTCAAAACCTTATAACATGAAAAGATTCTTAAACAGGTAAAGAAGGTGCAACAGGTAAAATAACCGTATATTAACGACTATCATCAGAGAATACTAGGAAACATAAAGACACAACAGACACCGCTAGAGGGGTAAAAGTAAAGATTAAAATAACTAAACTAAAAAGAGAGAAACGAAGAACTACTCAGACCGATTACCAAACAGTTAAAATAAATAGGAAAGTTTCTTAGTCGAAAATCGAAACAACTAAAAACGAAACCAGAGAAAACAAAGAAAACGTAAATAAAGACAGGATTAAAAATTCTAAAGAAAGGAAGATGATTGAGATCCCACGGGGTTCAGAAGGAAAAGTTCAACGAAATTCACATGTCAATCCAATAAATAAACTGAAAAAAGAACAAAGAACTCCATACGGACATCACGATACTCGAAAGGAGAATCGTGACGAAAATATCACAGGGTGTCCAAAACCCAACAACACAAAAGTAAAAGTAAGCAAAGATACGTATAAAACTAAAGAAAAAACTAAATAAGACACTAAACAACCAATAAGTCCTCACACCACAAGTTGGAGGTATACAACCTTAAAAATTATCAAAAAGAACACATTAACTCTAGATTAGAAATACGTAATACCAGTCTTTTCTACGAACCATCCTAAAGCTAAAAAAAAAAAAAATTAAATAGTCCCAATCTAAATACCGGGTCCTACACTAGATAGGACCTCTTCCAAGGTACTCGTGAACTCTTTTTCCACTTTAAGTGACAAAACCCTACTTTACAAGATATCTATAGTTAATCCAGATTGACCAGATTACATAGTAAATTTCAGACGTAAAGAAACAATTAAAAGACAAATCAACTAGACAGGTATCCACACTCACCCCATAATTTCAGAGGGTAATAATATCTCAATAACAATTAAAGGGGAGAGTATGAACAATCGTAAACAGAATATATAACGTCACGAGGATATAACCCACGTATATATAAATATTAACAAAATAGAAGAAGAACGTAACTAGGAAACTAGTAAGACATCTCCGGAAGAAACAGAGAAAAGTGTCGGAAACAAAATTTCAGATAAAATAGCCTATACTCATAACGGTGAGGACGAAAGAAAGCCAGAGATAAACGCACCTTATAGAAAAAGGTCGGGAAGTGAATGTCACACATACACAGGGAACAAAACTACACCCAGAGAACATTCGTCGTATATCTCCCCAGAACAAAAACATAGGTAAGCCGGTTAGAAACAGAAAACTAACCTAGTAAGTTGGGTAAATGTAAATTCCATTAATAACTATTCATACTAGGCCAATGGTAAATGAAATAACAAAACCCAAGCCCAAATATGTGGGAAAAACACAAAGGACAGATTTCTTATGGGAAATGGTAAACAACCTCTCGACCAAACCACCACGACTTAAGAGAGTCGAAAGTGAACAGACATTTCGAAAACTAAAGAGGAAGCATAAACTTACTCTAGGAACGACCCATGTCATTAGACCCGACGTCCAATAAAAGAAAGAAGTGAAATTCATACAGAACGGTAAGGGAGGACCGGACTTCTCAAAGATAACTTTCTAGTCGACAATAGGAATACCCTTAGGGGAACACACAGTAAACAACAGAAAGGGAACGACGAAAATTATACACAAGAAACACAAACTAGGAACAATTAAACTAATTATACACAGAACCCCACAAAGCGGAACCCAAATAGGACAAACCTTGAGACACAAAAAACCTGAACCCACTAATGAAGGAAGGGGTAAAATCCCTTCAAAAGTTGAAAATAGAGGAGTTCCTAAAAGATACCAGAAAGAAAAGAAGAAGAAGAAGACCCTGAGGATATTAAACTTACAACCTCACAAAGTACAACAGGACCTCCAGAGACTCTAATAGGAGTAAAGAAAAGTAAGCAAAAAGAAAAAAGGAGAGAGTAAGTAAATAAAGATGGTAAGATAGAAGATAAAGTGATTAGGATAGAAGACGGAGGTAATAAGATGATACACAACGGAGGTCTCACAAAGACTAGAGCAAATGACGTAATAAGTAATATATAACTGAGAAAAAATTAAAGAAGATCCAGGAACAATTTGGAAAGAACGTAGAAGAGTTAGGAACAGAGGTCCGATAAATAGACACTAAGGTAAAACTAAAGTTCTAAAACCTAGTAAAAGGGATAGTCATAAACCTTAAGAAAGAGTCCATCTAAGGGATAGAGAAGGAGAAAACAAACCAAACCACCCGTAAAGAGGACAAGGAGTTGGACGACTCATAAAGAGACAGAGAAGTAGAACCAATATAACGACGCAAACCCTACCAGAAAATTATAATACCCTTAAACACCTCAAGAGAAATAATACCTCGAAGGAGTGACACCCACCCCAACATAGTCACCGAACAGTTCCAAAGGACCAATCCCTCCGATCACAACCTCAAGACCTCCCACCTCGACCCAAAGAAGAGAGACCTCATGTCACCTCACTGGTCATTACCCAATACTCTACAGTTTCCAAAACCTCATCGAAACTCGACGGACATATAACTTCGAGTCCCCACACAAAGACACAACGACCTCTTAAAAGTACCATACAGAACGACACCTTGAACAACCGGGAACCCACCTCGAACCAAAGTCACATCCATACCTCCATAAACTACTCGAGGATAACGAATTACAAGGGACTTAAGTCCTCAAGAGACTACAAGAGTCCGAAACCTGAATTCGGAGGACGAAGACCAAAAGTCAAAATAAAAATGTCATCGGAGATCTGAAGAGGTAGATATGTCGTGACTACTATTTTGTAGATCCAATTTTTACTTTTCAAAGAGGTATAACTCCCTGAGGGACTCTCCAAGTGACTCAATGTACCTCTTTTCTCCTCCCTCGTCCATCAATCTCCACTGACCTTACTCTACGCCACTCTAGTTTTCTCCTCTCTCGTTCGATCGGTTATCAGTGAAGGAATACACGTGAGGTATCAGACCTGGCGAGTCTCATAAATACCTCAATATGTCCCTTCTCCTCTCCCTCCTTCATCTGTCTCCACCGGTCCTCCTCTTCTCTCTCCTTACTTTTCCTCTCTCTGTTTAAGACGGTCATTGGTCAAGGAATCCACAAGAGGTGGCAGACCTTGTGTGTCTCCAAGTGTCTCAACCTATCTCTTCTCTACCCCCTCCTTTCTCCGTCTCCGGTGAACCACCTCTTTTTCCACTCAGGTTTCCTCCTCTCTCACCAGTTCGGTCATTAGAGCGAAAGTCCATTTTAACCCATCACTTCAAACCTAAAAATTTACATGTTTTAACTGTTGTTTTGGGTTTTTCGTTTCTAATTTTTAGATCTCAACTCCAACCTAAAAGTTTTTAAGTTATAATTTCTTTTCTTCGTCTTCCTTTTTTCTTTTTACTTTTTTTTTTTTTCTTTCTTTCTCCTTTTTTTTTTTTTTTTTCGGTGTTCTTAATAAATTTTTGAGGTTGTTGTTGGTGTATTTCTGATATATACCACAAACGTAAATTTTTTTACTCAGACAAAAAAAACTTTTCATTATCATCAAATATCTTTATTTTTACTCTCTTTATCTTCTGTTGTTAATTTTTTTTTCAATCTTTTTTTTCGTTCTTTTTTTTCCTTTTTTTTTCCTCCCCACCCCTCCTTACTAACTTTTTTATCATTTCTATATAGACCGGGAAGAGACTACAACACCCGTCACACCCCAGTGAAGGTTCCACCAAGGGAGACAAATTGAAGAAAACAAACGACCAAAAAATACGAGTGATCGAGTCTGCGCGACACCCCTCCTTCCCTACGACTTTTGTTTATCGTGACAGCACACGTGTGTCACAGAGTCGGGGCGACCTGGACAGGGAAGAGCGCTGTGTCTTTGGGGAGGCCAAGATGCTACGAGTCGGCCCTTAGCAGACTCCGACCGGGATCCGACGCACGTGGAGGGACCAGACTCGACGAATCCAAACTACGAGTCCATCGGTCGGCTTCGAGTCTAAGTCGATACGGACACAAAACACGGGAAGGGTCCAGGGTCATCGAGTCCTCAAACCACTCGTGTCAGTGACGCTGATCAGCGGAAAAGACAGAGACGACGAATCAAAAGACCCACATGGCGACTGCGGGAACACTTCGTCTACCACTGACAGGTCGTGGGGGTCTTCAGAATCGTTTCTTCGGACGAACGTCAAACCATCCATCTCAGAGAGACCCCGACGTTACCGGGGAAAGGTCGGGAATACCGAGACCGACGGACAGGGGCCACCCCCTACCAGGCGTCACCGATATAGGCAAGACAGGAAACAAGACACGCGCCAGGACCACCACAGAATACAAGTTCGAAAAACGCACCATCGATAGGGTGTCAGACCCAACGATCGGGTTCAATCTATCAAGGCCAATGCGTACCCCGCAAGGACGGTCTAAGAATGTTTAGAGACGTCGGGTACGGAGTGCACGAAGGGACGGGACGGGGGTGAACGATAACCGCCTACATCCGCAGACACGACGAAAAGGTGACCCCCTCAATGACAACCCGAACATTAGACAACCAAAATTAATAAATAAATAAAAAGGAAGGACAATACAACGGGAGACACAAAGGTTCCGAGTGGTGTCTGAGCCGTCCCTCTCACAAAGGACTACAAACCTTTGGAGAGAAGAATTTTAAGGGAAGGGCCCTATCAGAAGGGAAGGGTCCTGCCTCGAGGGAGGGGTGGACGAAACAGAGAGAACAGCAAAAAATATAAAAAAGGATGGACAAAGGCTTCTGTTACCAGACGAAAAGACCAACGGACTACAGGAGACGGTCGTAAGTCTTCAACATAATACCTCAAACGAGTCGTAACTTTACAAGAAAACTCCTTAAACACTCCCTCTTTCACCAGAAGGGCAGGATAAGGACGTGGTAGAATCCTGGCGGGACGGGGAAGAAAAGACATATATTGTGACACTTAGAGAAACTGTCAAGTCCTACACCTCAATAAAGTAGTGATTGTACCCCAAAACAGAGGGCACGTTACAACTTTCCCATCAGAACTCTAATTTCTCCCCCTGGTTTTCGGTCTCCGTCCATCGAGTCGAGGTCTTGAAACCTAGAAGTATCTTGGGGACCGGGGTCCCTGATCCCTATCTGTTCTAGGGTATGTTTTCCTACCTACAGTTTATCGAAAGTGACTTTCGTGCGAGGTGACTTCTCGTCACTCGAGGTAACGTTCTGTTGGATACGAGTAGAAGGTCGTTTTATCCTTGTGTGAGTTCTTTTAATTTTCTGTCGGAAGAGTAAGTCAGTGAGTCGACAGAGACTGACAAACGTTGGGGGTACCTTACGTCGTGTGGTCCGGAGGGACAGTCAGTGGTTGAGTGTTTCAAATGAGTTGAGTACCGGTCTCAGTCACTACGGGAGCTTGGTATAGTAGGAGACCGTACGGAAAGAGGAGACCTGGAGTTAGAAAGGGTCGTGGTACCAGAAAAGTTTACTCAGTCGAGAAACGTAGGTCACCAGTTTCATAACTTCAAAGTCGAAGTCGTAGTCAGGAAGGTTATTTATAAGTTCTGACTAAAGGTAGTCCTACCTGAACAACTTAGAAGAACGTCATGTTCCCTGAAAGTTCTCTGAAGACGTTGTGAAGTTAAGTTTTAGTAGTCAAGCAGCCACGAGTTGAAAGAAATATCAGGTTGAGAGTATAGGTATGTACTGATAATCTTTTTGGTATCGAAACTGATCTGTCTGGAAACAACCTTTTCATTGCAGAGACGAAAAATTATACGACAGATCCAACCAGTATTACAAGGAAGACTTCTCATTTGTAAAAAATTAAAGTACCGACGTCACCGATAGACATCACTAACACCTCGGGGAGTTTTCTGTCAGTTTGTCACTAACGGGTAGATAAACCGTATTTCACTACCCTAGTCTACGGTACTAGAATCAAAAGTCTTACAACTCGAAATTCGGTTGTAAAAGTGAGAGGAGAAAGTTAAAGTAATTTACCGAGAAATCAAGAAGAAGGGAAAGACGGTATTCCCACCACAGTAGACGTATAGACTCCAATAAAGAGGACCGTTTGAACTAAGGTAGAACACGAAGTAGGTCGTGTCGCAAAGAGTGCTACATGAGACGTATATTCAATTTATTCGTCTCACTTTTATATGTCGGAACTGTATGAGGTAAAGAACACACCTTCGTCAACAAGTATAGGGTAAGTTTGACGACAAAAGACTGGACGTATCTCCGAAGACTTCTCCGTCCAGTCGACGAGACTATAAGGGTAGAGAAGGTCTTAAAGGGTCGTAAGAAACATTACGTGTGTCAGTTTCAGAAACCTTATCAGTTATTTCGTCTTCATCTAGAAAAAGACCTTGAGAGAACGAAATAACTACTACGTCGCCTACAACCGGTAAACTAGAGACCAAGGAGACCGAAAAGGTTTTGGTCGAATTTGTAGACCTTCAAATACCAAATACATAATGACTTCGTACCGAACCTATGAAAACACGTAATAAGATGATCGCACACTCTACTCACGTTAACACACCATCAAACTCGTAAGAAACCGTAACGGAAACAAAGTCTAATCTACTTTTGACTGGAAAGGGTCAGGACTCGGCGACGACTCAAAAAATTTAAACGACTGTATAGCTCACTTCGTGAAGGTATCGTATTAGAAAATCCTAAACTTTATCGAGTTGACCTCAAGAAAGTAAAGGTGATTGAAACAAGTATCACTACGAAGAATTCCGGGTGAACTGAAGTGTAAGGTTCTACAGACCTAAATCCACTCACTAGTGTAGTAGTACTAATAAACCCAACACTTCTAGAAACTACATGTCAAGAAGACACATAAGACACGGTGGAGCAGAATTATAGATAACGAAGACAATCCGGGTATGGTGAAGACGGTAAATAACACGGGTAGAAACGTACTTTACAGGGGAACCATAGAGTTTAAAAGAACTTCTTTAGAGATCAGAAGGGGTAAGATAACGAAACGAAATAAAGAAACGTGACTAATGACTCCTTCCAAAAGAATAGAGAGGAACGATAAGAAACCTTGAGACACAAGTTTACTCATATAGAAAGAAAGAAAGGAAACGGAAAGTAAAGAGAAGTATAGTGTCGGTTAACATTCCGGAGGAGTCCGTCAGTAAAAACGGAAAAACTCAAAGAAAAAAGAACCCCTACCAGAACTAGGGACAGAGGACATGTTACAGTACTTGGAGGCAGGTATCAAGTAGTCCGTAAGATAGTCTAGATCAGGGAATTTAAATAAAGAGTGAATGTGATATATCAGGAGTCCCTTAACAATATCTAGTAAGGATTTACCAGATCGCCAAAATGGATGTAAGAAGTTAAATTCAGACTTAAACCGTTATGTCTAAAGTACTAGACTCGGTGTCGGTCGGAGACCTGAACAAAATACGACAGATCCTCCTCATCCGTAGAAAATTAAAGTACCGACATCAGTGATAGAAGTCACTAAAACCTCGGGAGGCTTTTTACAGACGGTGGTAAAGGTGACAAAAGGGTAGATAAACAGTACTTCACTACCCTGTCCTACGGTAGAGTCGAAAGGATTACATCTCGAAATTCGGAGAAAGAAGTGAGAGGAGAAAGTGAAAGTAGTTCTCTGAGAAGTCAAGGAGAAGTGAAAGACGGTATTCCCATCACAGTAGATGTATAGACTTCAAAAACTGTTAAGAGGACCGGCAGAACTAAGGTCAAACACAAAGAAGGTCGGTTTGTAAAGAGACGTATCTTCAATTTATGCGTCCCACTGTTATGTATGGGAAAAGGATAAACCTTGGTCAGACAATAAGTTACAGGTCAAGATTGACAACGAAGGACTTGACGTATGTCCGAAGAGTTCTCCGTTCAGGCCACCACACCATAATGGTAGAGAAAGGCTTAAAAGGTGTCAAATAAAACTAGGTATGTCGGTTTCCGAAACTGTTGAGTCATTTCGTCTTGTTGTACAAAAAGACCTTGAACGAACGAAAAAAACTTCTAGGTCGTCTACAACCCTTAAACTAGAAACCAAGGAGACATAAAAGATTTTGTTCGAACTTACAGACCTTCAAGTACCAAGTGTATAACGACTTCGGACCGAACCTCTTAAAACTCGTAAAGAAACAATCGTACACTCTACTGACGTTAACGTACCATCAAACTCGTAAGCAACCGTAACGGAAAAAACTCTAACCTTACTTTTGACCGGGTAAAGGTTGACTCGGTGTCGACTCTAAAAGTTTAAAGGACAATATAACTCATGGAGTGAAAGTGTCGTAGTAGATACTCCTAAACTTTATCGAGTTGACCTTAGTTTCGGTATTATCTCGGGGGGTTAAGAGATTACCTGCGATGTGACTGAGAGTCTTGTTTACTCTAGTTGTCGGTAGAAGAAATTGTTGTTGTACAATAGAGTTGATCTTTTGAAGGTGTTCGGTGACCAGGGTGGTGTAACTGAACCTCTTCTGATGGGTTATTTATCGTTACTACTGGGAGGTCAAACGTCTTTTGTCTGGAGTTTCTGTCGGTAGATTTGTTGTAATTTTCCGTCTCTGTATAGGTCTACTTCCTTGTGTTATTTTTAGTTGTTTGGTTACTTTCTCCTCCGCCATCCTGCAGATGTCCTTTTTATCAAGTCGTATTATTATCAGTTACAAAACCTTCGTTTACCTAGATGTCTATTTGTCTGAAATGAGTACCTAACTCTTCTACTTTCCCCACAAAATTTACCTGGATCTTCTTTATTCCTCATCAGTTAGTTATCACTTGTTACTTTATTGACTCTATCTTTAGTGAGACCTGTTGTCCTTGTCATCGCATTGACTCCGTCTTCTTTCTGATTCCCTCGGCCTTCTATCTTAAAACCTTTATTTACTTCGTCTTGTCCTCTTTTTTTCTCTCTCTTTACTTCTGTTAGAGTCTCTGGATACCCTGTTACAATTTACGGGGTTATAAATTTAGTATCCAAGGAGTCTCCTTCTTCTGTTTTCCTTTCCCGTACTCTTTTATAAACTCTTTCTTTATTAATTTTTGAAGGGACTTTACCCTTTTCCTTATCTGTGGATTCTACTTTTTAGAGTCACACAGGACATCCCTATTTTGGTTCTGTTTCGTACAGTTTTGTGTGTAATTAGTTTTATTTTTGTTTGTTTGTTTATTTATGTGTGTTACTTGTTTATAAATTCCATTGTCTCCTTATTGTTGTTTATTGTATCTTCCCTTAGGGGTATACCTATTGTCGACTAGAATGTTATTTTTCAGAAGTCAAATCTTCCCTTACTGTCCTACATGAATTTCACTACTTTCCGTTTTTGGATTTCGGTTCTAATGAGATAGGTTGTTCCTCTCATAAGAGTAAGTTTTCTCTTTTGTTTTCGAAATGTCTGTTTGTTTTCGTTAATCATAAGTCTTGGTGGTTTGGTCGTGAAGTCCTTTACGACTTCCTAGAAGAGATCTATCCTTTGTCTTTTCGGAATATTTTTGTTTCGGAGTTTTATATATCGTTTACCATTGTTCTAGTATGAATAGTTGTTGATGGAATTTGTCTTTACCCGATTTATGAGGTTATTTTTCTGTTTCTGACAGACTTACGTATGTTCCTATGTGACAGACGTTCTTTTGGTGGAGTATTGATCCCTGTGTATGTCGGACTTTCACTACCGGTCCTTTTTCGACAAAACACTTTTATCTCTCGTTTTTACCCTCCTCAGTATGAATATAGTCTATTTACCTGAAATTAATTTCTGGAGATATCCTCCGTTTCTTCCAACGTAATGTATTCTTAGTTCCGTAGTTAGGTTCTTCTGCGATATACGTGGGTTACATCCTCGTTGAGTTATGTTCTCCGTTTACTTTTATTGATAATCTCGTCTTTATCTGTGATTGGTTCTCTTAACCCACGAAAATGAATGAAGTAAGTATTGTACTTGTCTAGTAGTTCTGTCTTTTATTTTTTTCCTTTTGAGTTCAAAATCTTCTATGTAATCCGGTGAAACTCGATTAACTATAGATGTCCAGTAGGGTGACGTTTTCTTGTCTAAAGTGGAAAAAGAGGGAAAAACGAGGAAAAAGAGTTCACGTTTACCTTGTAACAGAATCCTGTCTAGTGTAGGTTCCAATCTAGTGAATGTTGGAATTATTTGAAGTTCTTTGATATTATAAAAGTTCGTATAAAAGACTAGTGTTACAACAATCTAGTCTATAGTTGATGTCCTTTGTTGTTGTTGTTGTTGTTGTAGATCTCCTGTGTGTTTATTAAACCTCCGATTTGTTGTGTTTTAAGTTTTAACTTAAATTGTTTTAAGTCTCAAAAATACTTTTTTTTTTTTTTTGAGACGGTTTCATCAGTATCCACCTTGTATGGAGTTGTATTACTTTCGGTTTATACTGTTTTGGTAACGTTTGTAATAACAGTTATTACTTTTCGACTTTTTAAAAGGAAATTTTAGTCGTAATTCTGTTACACGGGTGTGAGTAGTGATGAGTAAGACCCTTAAGATCGGTGTCAAAAATTTCTTCTTTTTTCTATATTTTTCTTAGGAATAAACTTTTCTTCTCTATGTTGACAGATAAACGTGTACTATAATGAGAAATGTGTCTTTTGGGTTCTCTACGGTGGTCTTTTAATGACCTCAATTAGTTACTTATGTCAGTCATTTACACGTCCCATATTTTAATTATGTGTCTTTGGGAATATCAGGATGTGTGAGTGTGACTTATTATCTTCTCTTTCTCTTTACTTCCTTGTTAGGACAAGTCGTAACGTTACTTTCCTTATTTTACTGACCTTTATTTAAACGTATTTCTCTGTTTCCCGAAGGGACTATCGAGTTAACCATTTCTTTGACGGACGTTACGTCCTCTGTGGACACACTAAGGACCCAATCCTTCTGGGGGGACTTCTTCCCTATCCGATGGCTGATATCACAAGAACCGAAGGGAACACCGGGGTCGACCACTTCTTAGGAGGACGTCACACACTCTGGACGCAAACTAGCGACCCAACCCTTCTAGGAGACCTCTTCCCTTGCCGATGGGTAAGGTCATAAGTCCGGACCTCTTGAGGTTTAAGGTATGTGACACATCAGGTACCCTAACGTTCTCAGTCTGCACTGACTCGTTTAAAGTGAAAGGGTCTTCCTATTTTCTTTCGTGACTCCTTTCTTTAGTTTTGTATACATCTACCTCTTTCTATAGTACAAGAACTTAACCTGATTAACTATCTAAATTTTACTTATATGGTCGGTTTTGTTACTTATCTAAGTTATGTTATGGAGAGTTTGATGGTTGTTATAAAAAGTATTTTGATCTTGTTTAATAAAATACTAAACGTACCTTTGTGTATTCTGGAGCTTCTCGGTTTCGTCAAAACTCTTTCTTACTTTGATCTCCTCAGTTTAAAAGACTGAAGTCTGATGTGATGTTTCTATAGTTCCTTCATACTTTGAATGTGTTTGTATCTTTATATCTGGTTACCTTGTTTTATATTTCAGGTTTCTATCTAAGTACGTGGCTAATAGAAACTGTTACCTCCGTTTTTACACGTTGTCTTTTTCCGTAAAAGAAGTTTTTCACAATGACCCTTTTGACCTGTCGATACACATCTTTGATCTTGTGATAGATTGTAGTACAAGTTTTTATTTGAGTTTTACCTAATGTCTACGTTCACATTCTGGTCTTTTATATTTTGTGAATCTCATTTTGTATCCATATTGGTGGTGTTTTATTTAGTGTCGTTCTAGGAGATACCGGGTAACGGATTTCCTTTATTTTTATTTAAAACTTTTTTCCTTGGATTAATTTGAGATATCAAAAAAAAAAAAAAAATGTTACTTCCTTTGATATTAATTCCACTTATACATCGAAGTCTTAACCCTCTTTTATTATCGTTGAGACTCACTTGAGACCCTCAACCACTACCTGTCCCTCCGGACCACGCGACGTCAAGTACCGTAGTGTTTCCCAGCCTGTGCCGACTCGCTGACTTGACTTGACTTGACTTATCGGTGACTTTTTGATTGTTTTTTTTAATTAGAGGTTTTATACGTTCGACGAGTACGTAGAGGTATGAGTCGATGTTTATGATGAGTCATTTTGTTTGGTGGTTAGTTTTGTATCCATTTTCGGGAGACGTTTCTTCTATATGTCTAATGATTCTCTGTGTCTTTACAACGAGTCGTAGTGAGTCATATTCTCTTTACGTTTAGTTTTGGTGTAACTCCATAGTAAAGTGTTACCAGACTAATCGGTAGTAATTTTACAGATGTTATATTAACGACCTCTCCTACACCTCTTTTCCCTTGGAAAAATGTGACAACTACCCTTACGTTTCACCATGTTGGTAATACCTCTGAGGAGTCTTTGAGCCTTTCTGTTTACAGTATACTGGGTCGCTAGGGTGAGAATCCGTACTTGAAGTTCCTTTGATCTTACCATTCTTTGTGTCATGAGGTTACAAATGACTTCGTGACAAATGTTATGGATCCTACACTTTCACTGGTCCTCCACGTAGTCGTCTACTTACCAATTCCTTCAAAACGATGTATATGTATTCTTTATAATGAGTCAATATTCTTCAGTACGTAAACTCAGTCAAGATTACTCACCCTTCTCGTACTTTGGATAATGGGTCTCACTTCCTTGATTCTTTCTCTTTCTGTTTCGACATATAATTGAGTATATACACCTTAAAACTTTCTACCCGATATGTGTCCAGTCCTCTTCTCTGTTTCTAGATTCCTTGTCTGGAAACTGAGTCACTCTCTTCCACTTCCACCCTACTGAACTCTTTTCACATAAATTTACACATGCCATGGTATACATTTTTTATCTTCTGGTCACACTCCAAAATATTGTACCCACTATATCCTATGGGTACAGTGTCGAAGACTTTAACGTTAGATTCCGTAAGTAGTCGGTGGTTCCTCGGGTGTAAGATCACGTGTAGTACGTGTAAGACTCGAACGTCGGAGGTCGAGAGTAAAATGGGGAAGACTGTAGTGCTAGGTGCTATCCGACACCATTAACGACTTAAACGTGAAATCCCCTCCGTAGTGTTTGAATAATTCGTTCGTAAGATGACGTTTGTACGACGCAGAACTTGGACTTGAGACCTCGTCCGTAGAACGGTGATGATTATGACAAATCGTAGTAGATCACAAAGTGACAGTGCTGTACAAAGGTAACGAAGAAGTAGAGACCAGTAGTGAGACACAGTAAATAGTGGTAGGTCACAAATAAAGTCAGGACATTGGACAAAACTCACGAACAAGTTGGGTGAGGTCCTGTTTGTATAGATCATAAGTCACGACACAGTCCAATTCACAAAGAAGTAGGAGGGGATCAATTTGTGTGTGTAATCAAATGGTGGTAATCACAAAGTCAAGACACTGTACGAAGTAGGTGAGGTCCAGATTGTGTGAGCAATCTAATAGTAGTAGGTTACAAATCGACACCTTGTAGGGTGTTCAGAAGAAGTACGTGGGGTACAGTTTGTATGGGTCATCGAATAGTGATAGGGTATAAAGTCACGTCACTCTACTAAGTTCACAAAGAAGTAAAGGAGGTCCATTTCGTGTGAGTCGTCAAACAGTGGTCACAAAGTAGACACTACACTGAGAAGAATTAAATACATCAACCGACACAACCCAGAATCAACACAGTGCATTCTGTCAGGAACTCTGTTCGGTAGAGATTGGTACCGTACGTCAGAGACCTCACACTCTTGAAGTCATAAACGTCGATACGTCCAAATCAATGAGACATCGTAAACCCTTACATACAAAGGGTTAGTCCCTAACTTGGAAGTAGGGGATGTCATGTTCCGCCTACGATTTCACGACCTGGTGGTCCTTTCCGGGACACTGTACGACATTCACGGACGAAAATGTAGGGTATAGTTTTTCTGTGTAACAAACTACCCTTGTATAGTCGTAGGTCCCAACGTTTCTAACCTGTACGAAGTTCTTGACTAGGTGTGACCAGTTTATGTTCGTCCACAAATAGTGTTACATCAAGGTAAGGTACACGAAGAAGTAACTAATGAGTAACTTACATAGGTTACCTACTAGTAGTAGATGACAAAGTCACGTCACTGTGGAGCTCAATAAGAAGTACGTGGGACCCAGTTTGTGTAGGTCAACACATAGAGGTAGGTCACAAAGTGACGACGCTGTACGAAAGTCACACAGAAGTAGGTGGGGACCAGTTTGTATGATTCATCGAATAATAGGTGTGAAGTCTCTCCTCCAAGTCGGTGTAGAAAGAGGTGGGGTCCATTTTATCGGAGTGGTCGAATAGTGAACGACGAAAAGTGACGACAGTGTTCAAGTTCACGTAGAAATAGTTTGTGTGGTCCTCAAATAGTGGTAGGGCGGGAAGGTTCGACACTGTCTTTGACGACATAGTAAGCCTGACCTTTTTATGTAGGTCATGAAATGATTTCAGTCACAAAGTCACGATACTACACTAAGTTCACGGATAAGTAGGTGAGACACCTTTTTGTGTGAGACATCAAATAGTGGTACGTCACGAGTCACGGAACTGCATCCTGTACGAGGCTTACGAAGAAACAGGTGGACCACACTTTACGAGTTATCAAAAAGTTGTAGATATAAAGTCATGACACTTAGCGACGTAGACGAGGAAACAGTTAGGACCGGGTAGTGAGGAACCCCAAATGGTGGGAAGTCTCAAAGTCACGACACTATACGAAGTACACGAAGTAGAAGACGACATCTTGTATGAGTAATCACATGGTAGTAGGTCATAAGTCATGTCTCTATACGAAGTTCACGAATTGTCAGGTGTAGTCAGTTTGTAAGGGTGTAAAATAGAAATCCGTTCCAAAGTCCCGGTATTGAACACCGTAGATTATCCACAAACAAACTGGGGGTCTCCACTTTGAGTTGTTCACAAAATAGTGGTAAGTAAGACAGTTACGACACTGTATGATGTCACGAAGGAATGGATAAGACCCAATTATGTGTGTAGGCAAGAAAGTCACGACCGAGATCCACTGGTTAGTGAAGTAGCACTTATAGACGTAACACTTCTTGAAAAAACAAGTCAAGATGACACATAAGAACTGTAGAGAAGAATGATAGAAGACACAGACATGGTAACCATCCAGGCATGGTAAAGACAGAAAATAGCTCGGGTAGAAACGTACTTACAACGGAGTCATAGATATTAAAGAACTCCCCAATAGATCAGAAAGGGTAAGAAAACGAAAGGAGATAAAGAAACATAACTAGTGACTCCTTCCGAAAGAATAGAGAGGAACGATTAGAAATCTTGTGACGTAAGTCTATAAATATAGTAAGGAAATAAGGAATGAAAAAGTAAAGAGAAGAACGGTGGTGGTAAATATTCCGGAGGTGTCTGTTGACAAAACGACAAAACGTAAAGAAAAGGTGCTCCTACCAGAACTAGGGTCAGAGGACATGTTATATTGTTTGGAGACAGGTATCAAGTAATACGTGAGATAAATTGTCTAAACAGGGAATTTAGGTAAAGAATTAAGGTGACATATTAGTATTTCCTAACCTAAATCCAGTATGGACTTTTCAACCGAGTTTCCCGTTGTAAGTCTTTCGAATCTAGTACCGTAGACAAAGGTAGTGAAGTTCCCTTTATCTACCCTTTTGTCACCTTTACCACAGTCTTGATAATTAAAAAAAAACCTCCCCCCCATTCCCCCACACGAGGTTTTAGTGACGTCCACCACTAACGTTGGTACGTTAATTTTCTACGAATGAGGAACCTTCCTTTCAATACTGGTTGGATCTATTGTATAAGTTTTCGTCTTTGTAATCAATCGGTTGTTTTCTGGCAAATCACTTCCGATACTAAAAAGGTCATCAGTACAAACCCACACTCTTAACCCGACACTTCTTTCGGCTCGTGGCTTCTTAACTACGAAAACATGACACCACAACCTCTTCTGAGAGCTCTCAGGGTATCTGACGTTCCTTTAGATTGGTCAGGTAAGATTTACTCTAGTCGGACCCATAAGAAACCTTCCACTGCGATTTCGACTTTGAGGTCAAGAAACCGGTGGAGTACACTTCTCAACTGAGTGACCTTTTCTGAGACTACGATCCTCCCTAACCCCCGTCTTCCTTTTCCACTGTGGTCTCCTTCTCTACCGACCCACCGTAGTGGCTGAGTTACCTACACTCAAACTACCACTACATGTCCTCAACCACTACCTGTCCCTCCGGACCGCACGACGTAAAGTTCTCCAGTGTTTCTCAAACTGTTCTGACTCGTCGACTTGACTTGTCTTACACACCTT
>SJYO01021620.1:0-10000 GCA_006410555.1 Capra ibex
TTAGGTCCACACCATTTCTGTCCTTTATTGAACCCATCTTTGCATGAAGTGACCCCTTGGTATCTCTAAGTCTTTTGTTGGTTGTTGTTTTTTTTTTTGAAAATGCGTTTGTCTTATGTATTGAGGTGCTCCTATGTTGGGTGCATATTCAAGCAAAGCAATACATGAACCGCAAACTTTCCTTTCTTTAATTAGCAGACTGTTAGTAGCTATATAACATCCAGCTAAAGACTAACAGAGGAAAACTCAGCAGTGGCCACGGGACTTGAAAGGGTCAGTTTTCATTCCAATCTCAAAGAAAGGCAATGCTAAAGAATGCTCAAACTACCACACAATTGCACTCATCTCACACGCTGGTAAAGTAATGCTCAAAATTCTCCAAGCCAGGCTTCAGCTGTTAGTAGCTATATAACATCCAGCTAAAGACTAACAGAGGAATACTCTTTTTGCCCCCTTCTGATATCTACCTCAGAAGATTTCTCTATCTCTTTTATACTTTAATAAAAATTTTTTTTACACAAAAGCTTTAAGCAATCAAGCCCCAGTTTTAATTCTTCTCCTCTGGAGACCAAGGATCCTGGTGTCTGTCTTGGTTCTGCAACAAACTTTCATCTTGTAGGCTCATCTGGGATTCTCAGGACAGATAAGGATGCCTGAAGTTCTAGTTCTTTATTCTCCTAGCTAACACGTTTCCTCCTGTACCTTACTAACTCTATGGTGTGTTGTGTGAATGAATGACACAACCTCCATGAAGCAAGTGAAGAGCCCTGCTCTGTGGTTTGGCACTGATCTCATATAGCTTATGGCAGAAAACTGACAGGGGTTTATACTGACCTGCCAGTGCCAAGAGGCACCCAATGTCTCCTCCAGGAACGGACCAGAAATGGGCAAAACAAGTGGACTGAACTCTACTTTCTCAGTCAAACATTCTGGTCACTTAGACCATTTCATAATCTCTTGGGAAATAAAACTAATAACCTAATCTGTTGTGAACTGATCCAAAAGTTTACAAGCAATAAATTCTGGGCAGGGTGTAGAGAAGAGGGAACCCTCTAACACTATTGGTGGGAATGCAAATTAGTACAGCCGCTATGGAGGTTCCTTAAAAAAACTGGAAATTAAATTGCCTTATGACCCAGCAATCCCACTGCTTGGCATACACACTTTGGGATCCAGAATTGAAAGAGTCACGTGTAACCCAATGTTCATCACAGCAGTGTTTATAATAGCCAGCACATGGAAGCAACCTAGATGTCCATCAGCAGATGAATGGATAACAGAGCTGTGGTACATATACACAGTGGAATATTATTCAGCCATTAAAAAGAATGCATTTGAATCAATTATAATGAGGTGAATGAAACTGGAACCTATTATACAGAGTGAAGTAAGCCAGAAAGAAAAACACCAATATAGCATACTAATGCATATATATGGAATTTAGAAAGATGGTAATAATAACCCTGCCTGTGATACTGCAAAAGAAACACAGATGTATAGAACAGTCTTTTGGACGCTGTGGGAGGGGGAGAGTGTGGGATGATTTTGGAGAATGGCACTGAAACATGTATAATAGCATACAAGAAACTAATCGCCAGTCCAGGTTTACTGCAGGATACAGGATGCTTGGGGCTGGGGCACTGGGATGACCCAGAGGGATGGTACGGGGAGGGAAGAAGGAAGGAGATTCAGATAGGCAACACGTGTACACCTGTGGCAGATTCACACTGATGTATGGCAAAACCAATACAATATTATAAAGTAATTCAGTTAAGTTTAGTTCAGTGGCTCAGTCGTGTCCAAGTTTCTGTGACACCATGAATCGCAGCATGCCAGGCTTTCCTGTCCATCACCATCTCCCGGAGTTCACTCAAACTCACCTCCATCGAGTACGTGATGCCATTGAGCCATCTCATCCTCTGTCATTCCCATCTCCTCCTGCCCCCAATCCTTCCCAGCATCAGAATCTTTTCTAATGAGTCAACTCTTTGCATGAGGTGGCCAAAGTACTGGAGTTTCAGCATTAGAATCATTCCTTCCAAAGAACATCCAGGGCTGATCTCCTTTAGAATGGACTGGTTATATCTCCTTGCAGTCCAAGGGAATCTCAACAGTCTTCCCCAACACCACATTAGCCTCCAATTAAAATAAACAAATTAAAAAAATAATAATAAAATTAAATGAGTATAGCTTTAAAAAATGAGTAACTAGAATAGAAAGGCAGTGAGGGATAATGGTGTCACTGCCTTTGGCCTAGTCTAATATGCTGAGGCATCAAGATTGTAAGGTTGTAAAAGGTCATTGAGTCCAGTGACTACATTTCTTTATTTAATTCGGAAATATGACCCCCAGGGATGCAGGCATGTCTGGAGGAGCTCCTGCCAGATCCTGGCTCTGAAACCACTCCATCAACTGCCTTTCCAACTCCTTCCATCTTATCACCAACTGTAGCATTCCCTGTTCCTGGCATGGGACAATTCCTCTGTTCTTTCAGTCTTCATCATCTTTGATTAGTGCCTGCCCATTGTCCATATCTTGAGCTGCCAGCTGATTGATTGAAAACATATGAGGAATGGAAATTAGAGGCTGCAGGCAGGCCTAGACTGAAATTTCTTTATTAAGTTCCATAGAGGCAACATGCACTGCCTTATACCTAAGCTGAATGTTATCAGTGATTAAAATCCTATTAACCTGATAATCTGAGAGATGATCATTTTTTCCCTGAAACTGGCACTAAAAGGCTTTTATATGCCTTCATTTTGGGTGTATGTCATTTCCAAGGCACCCTGTACCTGTACTGTTACCTCAAAATATTCTCAGTTGAGCATGCCTTGGGACTGATATGCAGCAGTACACTCTGTCTTTTAGGCTTGGCTAAGGTGGAAGATAGAGAGGTCTTGCTGACAATTTCTCAAGATGGTTCAGTTCAGTTCAGTCCCTCCGTCCTGTCTGACTCTTTGTGACCCCATGAACTGCAGCACGCTAGGCCTCTCTGTCCATCAGAAACACCCGGAGTTCACTCAGACTCACATCCATAGAATCAGTGATGCCATCCAGCCATCTCATCCTTGGTCATCCCCTTCTCCTCCTTCCGCCAATCCTTCCCAGCATCAGAGTATTTTAAAATGAGTCAACTCTTCGCATGAGGTGGCCAAAATTTCAGCTTTATCATCATTCCTTCCAAAGAAATCCCAGGGCCAATCTCCATCAGAATGGACTGGTTGGATTTCCTTGAAGTCTAAGGGATTCTCAAGAGTCTTCTCCAACACCACAATTCAGAAGCATGAATTCTACGGTACTCAGCTTACTTCACAGTCCAACTCTCACATCCATACATGACCACAGGAAAAACCACAGCCTTCATTAGAAGGACCATAGTTGGCAAAGTAATGTCAGTATGCTATCTAGGTTGGTCATAACTTTTCTTCAAAGGAGCAAGCATCTTTAATTTCATGGCTGCAGTCACCATCTGCAGTGATTTTTGAACCCACAAAAATGAAGTCTGACACTGTTTCACTGTTTCCTCATCTATCCCATGAAGTAATGAGACTGTATGCCATGATCTTCGTTTTCTGAATATTGAGCTTTAAGCCAACTATTTCACTCTCCACTTTTGCTTTCATCAAGAGGATTTTTAGTTCCTCTTCACTTTCTGCCATAAGGGTGGTGTCATCTGCCTATCTGAGGTTATTGATATTTTTCCCGGAAATCTTGATTCCAGCTGGTGTTTCTTCCAGTCCAGCGTTTCTCATGATGTACTCTGCTTAGAAGTTAAATAAGCAGGGTGACAATATAAAGCCTTGATGTACTCATTTTCCTATTTGGAACCAGTCTGTTGTTCCATGTCCAGTTCTAACTGTTGCTTCTCAAGTTGGTAGAGGACTCAAAGTCTGCACTCTGTATCAGTACTGAGCACATGTCCCTGGCATGGATGTAGGTTTTAATGGTGAGGTTGCCTGGATCTGTGGCTGTGGTGTTCATCACAGCCCTTTTGGGATTGAGAACCAAATACATCTCCATGGGTTAGGGTCCTTTAGTTTGGACTGGATTGTCGTCTTTATTTTTTTCAGATATGTCAATTGCAAGGTATAAGTGTGGCCTCTTGGAGGTGGGAGTGGGTCTCAGGAATACAGAGGACTGGAGAGAAGAGTGGTGGCAAACTCTGCCATGCAGAAGGTGACACCAACACACATGGTCGCCTGTGTCGGTGGATAGGCCCAGGCAGCTCCAACAGTTTGGGAAGGTTAAAAGGAGAGGACTGTATGCTTTTCATGAGGTCAGGCTGCCTTCTGTATGTGCCTGTTTCCTTCCACCACTTGTGAATTATGCTCATTCTAATATTTCCTAGGTCAACTTGACCCGTGAAATAGGAATAAGCTATAGCCTAGCTGAACCTCTAAAGAGGCCTTGAAAGCTCTTAGGGAGCATTAGGAATCTGTGAGGATAGTCAGATAATGGGAAAGAGAGTCCTTTAATGGTTCCCATTCTCTGGAAACCTATGCAAGTAAAGGAGGCCTCTTTTGGAATTGACAGCTTCTTCTCAAGAGGAAGTGTGTGTATTGGTTTGCCAGAGTTGCCATAACAAAGTGCCACATACCAGGTAGCTTCAATAAATGGTTTCTCAAACTTCTGGAGAACAAGCTAGCACTCAAAGGGTCAGCAGATTTGGTCTTCGGACACCTCTTTTGGATTGTGACTAGCCACTATCTGGCTTTGTCTTCATACAGTAACATCTCTGTGTTGTCTGTGACTGATATTTTCTTATAAAGTGCCAGTCGTATTAATACAAGCACTTATATAGAGGCCCTATTTCCAAAGAGGGTCAGAAAGAAATTATAATTTATGCACAGTTTGACTACATATAAAGTACGGAGAGTTAGAGTTTCAACATACACATTTTGAGAGAATATGCTTTATTCCATAATACTGATACTCTTCTTTCCACTTGGTATTGTTGTATATTCATCTGTCTCCCAGAATTCACTCCAAGCAGTGGGCCTCTACAACGGAAAAAGTGACTGGTTAAGAAAAAAGTGTGGTCCAGGGGTAATGCAGATGTAAATAAAGTTCAGAATTTCTTACCAATCTAGAAATCCTCTCCAGAAAGACATAAGGAAAGGAAGACATTTCTGTTTTTGAGTAAGTATTAAACCATAATGGGAGGCACATGATAAACAAACTACTAAGTTGCTTCAGTTGTGTCCGACTCTGTGCGACCCCATAGATGGCAGCCCACCAGGCTCCCCTGTCCATGGGATTCTCCAGGCAAGAACACTGGAGTTGATTGCCCTTTCTTTTTCCAATTCATGAAAGTGAAAAGTGAAAGTGAAGTTGCTCAGTTGTGTCCGACTCTTCCCAACCCCATGGACTGTAGCCTACCAGGCTCCTCCATCCATGGGATTTTCCAGGCAAGAGTACTGGAATGTGTTACCATTTCCTTCTCTGATACTCTATATATGTATCCTAGCAAATCAGTTCATTACAAATATTTTCAAAATAGTAAGTAGTCGCAAAGTAGACCTGATGACAAACTTTGTCACATTTTGTCCTAAATTCACCTGGTAATTGGGGGAGCTATTTGTGTCTGCTAATTTGCTTTATATAGAAGAAGGATAAACAGCTCATACTTTTACAAGTCATGCGGTTTTTTGGAATGAGGCATTTTCTCAGTCTGTTGCCCACCATAGCCTTGAGAGATAAGGTGCTACTTTTGCCAAATACTTGTGTGCCCGACATCATTAGACCAAGCGATATGGAAAGAGGGGAGATTGTGCCATACAAGGAGATGGGTGGCTTATGCCTTTAAAAATCATGAACTCCCCCAAAACTTTCTGCAAAGCCATTTACAGGAAAGGTGAGGGAAGACTGTCCTTAGCTATTGCAAACTTCCTGCTGCCAGATCCTGTGTTCTTGAGTTAAGGTCGTGGTCAGGTAACTGTGTTCCTATAATCTCTGAGAGAAACAAGTAGTATTCCATATTATGAAAGGAAAGGTCCCAAGCTGGACTTTCACCCTCCAAGTTCCTGGTAAGGAGGAGGGGGTCTCTGTGCAGACTGGCTATCCTGTCTGGGAGCATTTTTCTAACACTCAGTCTTGGTCCTCCCACCAGTGCCCAGTCCCAGCTGGAAGAGGCAGCTCTCAGTTTTCTGTGCCCCCTCCCAAGGTCATACCCTTCCCAGCCATCTCCAATGAGGGAGACAGGTGCCCAGCATGCAACTGGCCTGCAACCTCCTCAGGATACCCCAGTGGGGTGCTGGGACCCATAGACTGTGACCCACACAGATTCAGGTGGGGAAGGGACATGTTCATGGGGAAGGGTCACTGCTTGGAAACCTGGGCCAGGCCACAGTGAGTGGCTCCAGCAAGGGCTCTGGTGCTGTGCAAGCCATAGCCTGTCCCCAAGCTCCTCAGTTCATTACCCAGCCCAGCACCATAGGGACTGGAGGGCCCTGGGGGAAAGCTGTAAGAGGTCTTTCACTAGGCTCTGCTGAGAGGCTTTCTGTTGGTTGAGTTGGCTTTCTAACTTCACTAATCATCTTGAGTGAAGGCCTGCAGCTCCATTGTCCACCCTGCCTCTATTAGAATATCTTTCTTGATGAGTTTATTCAACCTACGACTAAAAGTTGGTAACTTGGACAATCATGGGCCATTTCCACTAGCCCAATGACCACAGTCTACTCTGTTTCTGTATTGCAGGGATTTCAACTTCACAACGTCATGTGATAAAAAAGAAATTTTGCCTTTCTGTAACTGAAATATTTTACTTAGCATAATGTCTTCATGAACATATATACTGCAAATGCGGGAACCATTTATTTATTCATTGTTGGAGGTATACTTGAAATGTAATATATTTCAAACAATTATTATTGGACTATAGCCTCTTTATAATGTTTGTTTTTGTTTCTGCTGTACATACATCAAAGTGAATCAATTTCATGTGTGCATATATTCCATCATTTTTTTTTAATTTAAATTTCTTTCTCATTTAGGTCACCACAGAGCACTTAGTAGAAAGCACCTTGTCCTTTCATTGTTCTCACAATGTAATTTTTTTTTAAACTTTAACTGCAGGCTAATTACTAAGTATACAATAGTGTGATGGTTTCTGCCACACATCAACATTAATAAGCCATAGGTATACATGGGCCCCAAACATCCTCAAGCTCCCCACTTCCCTTTCTCCCTTCCTACCTACATTTTCCAGGTTGTTCCAGAATACTGGCTTTGGATGCCCTGCTTCATGCATATGAAAATCTAAAAGATGATTTCCCTGCATGAAATACATTATTTTCTATATTTCATATGTGGGTCAGATTTTTCTACATGAAATAAATGTGCATTTCATATTTGAAAATCTACTTGTGTAATTTTCTTCATCAAATACAGAATCTTGTCTGTTTCACATATGGATATCTATGCATACTTTTTCCTACATGAATGGGGAAGTGTATATTTTCTCCTATGAAAAGTTGAGCATACATTTTCCTGCCTGAATTGTGAAATCATATACATTTCCACATGAAATCTCAATGAAGTTTTACTGACATGAAGTATATAATGAAGATATGGGCAACCAATATGGAATTGGAATTACTTCTATTTCACAAGTGGAACTCTCGGAACCACCGTTTCTTCATGAACTGTCATATTCTTTGTGTGTGTGTGTGTGTGTATATATATATATATATAATGTATATAATATCATGTATAGAATATCTATAGATATTATATATATATATAATATGTATAGAATATATATATAAATGACTGTTAATCATGAAATATGGAATTCTCTGTATTAACTGTCTCAAAATCTAGGCATTAATTATCCTTCATGAAATTTGAACTTTTCTATATCTCAGATCTGAAGGTCAGAATGGAGATTTTCCTATAAGAAATTAGGAAATATCTGCACTTCATATGAACCAGTAGTTCTTCAGCTTCTGAAACACCTGTATTCCCTGTTTGTGTTTGTGTCCCTGTGCCTTGCATATGTGTGTGTACAGGTGTGTGCCGGGGTCTAGGCCCAGTGGATCCAGGGAATTCGAAGGGTGGATGGCGTTGGCATGAAAAGACTTGTTTATTTATTAATATAAGATTAGGTTAAGAAACAATAGTGTAGTAGGAGAATTAAGTGGAGGAAGAGGGCTGAATAGCTTGGATTATGCAGAAGACCAATAAAATTCCAGACAAGGAATTTGCACCATCTATATTGGGCCACCAGCACTCGCTTGACTATCTAAGGGTGCCTCGCCTTAGGCTCCCTTTCGTGAGGGTCTTAACAGCCAGGGCAAGTAAGTATACTTGGCAGGCCTCCACGCCCCAGGTGGAAATTCAGCCTGAAATTAGAGTAAAGAGGAGAGGGAAGGAAACGGAGAGAAGAAGAGAAAGAGAGACATGGGAGGAGTCAGATTCCCAAGAAAACAGGCCGAGAGACTAGTCCGAGAAACTGGTCCAATCCTTTATTGTTCAGAAGGCTTTTTATACTTTTGATAAAACATGGAGATCAATGGGTAACACAAAATTAAGTAGCGTTCGCAGCCCAGACTCTTTCTGCATATCATTTTGTATACAAAAGGTCTCAGGTGATTTACATTATCTTCTGGCCAAGAGCCTTGTTAACACTTTTTTGTCTCTCTTTCTTAATGAATGTTAGTTTTGTTTCCCCTGAAGTGTTTTTCTTTAATCTACACCTCCTTAAAGGATTAAAGTTACATCTCTATAGAACAAAGGTGCAGTGGGTTATACCAAAGAAGTACTTAACTCAAAGATCTAATGTTGCTAATACCAGGTCTACTACTTGTTTTTCTATATACAAACTATATTTTAAAATAAAGGATATGAAAATTTGGCAGCAAGCATTGACTCAACAAATGAAACTTTTAATGAGTCCTATTCTAAAGATTTTGACTCCTCGGAAGACCCTACATTCCTAGGATGTTTTAAGCTTCTTGTGCCTCCTGCAGTCAGGAGACCTCAAACAATCACACACGCAGCTGTAGGAGTCCTGCAGGCAGGCTAGAAAGCCATCAGAGGGGTTTTGGGATTGAAACAGTCTTTCAAATGCAGAAGACTAAAGCCCTGAATAGACTTTTCCCAGAGAATGTCAGAAGAGTGGAAAACCAGATCACAAAAACCGGCAGATTTTGTTGGGGTACATGCTTAGGAATTTCCAGAGGGGCCCCTGAAGTCTGAGCACGCCTTGCGTATGTCAGCTTCCTTCCTCATGACCTTGTCATGGGTGGGATTCCTCACACTGGCTCCTGGCAGGTGTGTGCTATATTTGTTTGTGTATGTTTCTGTGTGTGTGTGTGTGTGTTCTCTGGTCTAAGGTAGGTGCTCAGTGTGAAACCCCCAGTGAGCATGGCATCTCTTTGTGCACTTAACATGAGTGTGTCCATGTTAGCTATGTGGCCAGGAGGTAGATAGTAACTAACGCCCAGGAGGGGCACTTTTGTCCCCCTGAAACACTTGGGTGAGGAGCTCTCCTCCAGAGGGAAATGCATCTGTGCACCGGGTGCATATCCTTAAACACCATGCTCCCTGCTCTAAGACCCGGGCCAGGCTGAGGTGGNACTGGGGGTTTGGGGGTAGGGTGGGGGGCAGAGGCCGAGAGCTGACATACCTTGGGCCAGGGTCTTCCAGAGTGGTTTGCCTTGGGGCTGCCATGTGGGGCCTGGACAACAAGCTGAGGGAAATTATGTGCTCCTTCCTTAGAGGATGGCTGCCTTCTTGACACTGCTGTAGCCTAAGGTACAAGTTTAGGGATGGACTCTGTGTCAGTTAAGCCATTGGTGAGGTCAGTGTATGCCCCCACATCCACCCCCATGCTCTGCCATGGCTTGCAGTTTGGATCCAAGGTGAGCAACTAGGTCCCTGAGGAACCTTGTCTCACCTGTGTGGATCCCTGAACACACGTGGACGTCCACTGATCCAGAGGCAATTTCAACCTTGAGGATGGGTGCAGTGTCAAGTTCAGGTTCCTTTCCTTTGCCTC
>SJYO01021667.1:0-10000 GCA_006410555.1 Capra ibex
ACCTAGTATAATCTCAAGATGAAAATTAAAAAAGTCTTTCGAAGGTATAAAAAAAGGTATCACCGATGTAGTTAAACGTAAGGTAGGTTCCAAGTGTTCCGAAGGGAAAAGAGGTGTAGGAGTAATTGTAAACAAAATGAACAATAAACTTATGTTCAGTAAGATCGTCTACACTGTACCATGGACTAACACCAAAAGGGAACGTAAAGAATTACTACTCATTACAACGTGTAAAAGTAAATGGGTGACCGGTAACATATAGATAAAACCTTTTTATCGATAAATCTAAGCAAAATTTTGACTCAACTGAATGGAACTTAACTCAACAATACAAACGAAAAAAAAATGCATAAAACTGAACAAAAATTATAAAACTGACGATGGAGATAGTCTATATATTTAACGTAAAAAAAATGAGGGTAAGGTGTATAACAAATCAATAGTATTAAAAAAAGATACGTATTCTAGAAATCAGACTACATCAGGGTGAACAAATCAAAACGAAAACAACTAACATAAAAACCATAATTTACATTGTTATACAACGTTTTGGTTACAGTTCCTTGAAAAGGGAGTACCCAGAAGATCCTCAAAGCAATGAAGTCCACAACGTAAACTCACAAATTAAGTTAGACTCAAATAAAAATACTCACTACATCTTTAGGTCAAAGTAAGAAAACGTACACCAATAGGTAAAAAGGGTTGTGTCAAATATTTTACTGATAGTTAAAAGGTAACTGATAAGAACCGAATCAATAGTTTATCCTTAACTGACATATACGTACGAGAATACGACCCGAGAGTCAAAAGAATGTAAACAGAGACGTAGTGAAAAACCGGTCTAAATCTATAGATTCACTTTCTGAGAAGTAGTAGCAGTTATAGCTATCGTTATAAAAGTATTAGGGTCCATGTTAAACTAAGCACAGATGTACTAAGGTCGTGAAGTTCCGGTAAAAGGATAATTCGAAATTGCTATTATTTTGGAAATAATAATATACTATAAAGTTAAATTTTATAGGTGTGTGATTACGTAGGAAAAATGTTTAATCCGAGTCAAGTCAAGTCGTCAACGGTTAGTACAGACTGAGAATTGTTGATGTATCTGACATCGTGCGGTCCTGAGGGACAGATAGTTTTGAGGGTTTCAAATGAGTTTGGGTACAGGTGACCCAACCACTACGGTAGGTTGGTAGAGTAGGAGACAACAGGGGAAGAGGAGGACGGAAGTTAGTAAGGTTCGTAGTCCCAGAAAAATTTACTCAGTTAAGAAACGTAGTCCACCGGTTTCATAATAATAATAATAATAAAATTTAAATAAAAAAATAAAAAATTTAAAATTTTAGAAATTAAGAATGTACACAAGGTTTCATAATCTTAAAATCGAAGTCGTAGTCAGGAAGGCTACTTATAAGTCCCGACTAAAGGAAAGCCTAACTGACCAACTTTAAAGGAACAACAGGTTCCCTGAGAGTTCTCAGAAAAGGTTGTGTCAAGTTTTCGTAGTTAAGATTTCACGAGTCGAAAGACATATCAAGCTGAGAGTGTAGATATGCACAGATGTCCCTTTTGGTATCGAAACTGATCTACCAGCAAACAACCGATTCAGTACAGACACGAAAAATTATACGAAAGATACAACCAGTATTGAAAAGAAGGTTCCTTGTTCGCAGAAAATAAAGTATTGACGTCAGAGGTAGGTGTCACTAAAACCTCGGCGTTTTCTATTTCAGACAGTGACAAAGGGGTAGATAAACAGTGCTTCACTACCCAGGTCTACGGTACTAGAATAAAAAGACTTACAACTCAAAATTCGGTTGCAAAAGTGAGAGGAGAAAGTGATAGTAGTTCTCCGAGAAATCAAGAAGTGAAAGACGGTATTCCCACCATAGTAGACGTATAGACTCCAATAAGTATAAAGAGGGACGCTAGAACTAAGGTCGAACGCAAAGGAGGTCGGGTCACAAAGAGTACTACATGAGACGTATATTGAATATACGTCTCAATGTTATATGTCGGAACTACATGAGGAGAGGTCTAAACCTTAGTCAGACAACAAAGTACAGGTGAAGATTGACAACGAAGGACTGGACGTATGTGTAAAGAGTTCTCCGTCCAGTCCACCAGACCATAAGGGTAAAGAAGTTTTTAAAAAGTGTTAAATAACACTAAGTGTGTAAGTTTCCGAAACCCTATCAATTATTTCGTTTTCATCTAAAAAAAGACCTTGAGAAAACGAAAAAACTACCAGGTCACCCACGACCATTAAATTAGAGACCAAGGAGACGGAAAAGATTTAGATCAAACTTGTAGACCTTCAAGCACCAAGTGTATGACAACTTCGGACCCAACCTCTTAAATCCGTGATGAAATGATCGCACACTCTGCTCACGTTAACACACCATCAAACTCATAAGAAACCATAACGGAAAGAAACCCTAACCTACTTTTGGCTGGAAAAGGTAAGGACACCGGTGACGACTTAAAAGGTTTAAAAGACCGTAAAAGACTTATGTCGTAAAAGTGTCGTAGTAGAAAGTCCTAAACTTTATCGAGTTGACCTTAAGGTAATGGAGGTGATCGAAACAACCAACACTACGAAGAATTCCGGGTGAACTAAAGAGTAAGGTCTTACAGACCAAGATCTACTCACTAATGTGGTAGCACCAATAGACCCGACACTTCTATAAAAAACATATGAAGACAAATAAGAACGATAGAGAAGAATTATAGAAGACGAAGACAGTCCAGGTATGGTAAAGACAGAAAATAACACGGGTAGAAACGTACTTTACAAAGGAACCATAGAGATTAAAAGAACTTCACTAGAGATCAGAAAGGGTAAGATAATAACAGGAGATAAAGAAGCGTGACTAGTGGCTCCTTGCGAAAGAATAGAGATGAACGATAAGAAACCTTGAAACGAAAGTTTATCCATATAAAAAGGAAAAGAGGAAAAGGAAAACGAAGAGAAAAAAAGGATCGATAAACATGTCGGAGGAGTCTGTTGATAAAACAGTAAGACGTAAAGAAAAAACCCTCCTATCAAAACGAGGGACGGAGGACATGTTACCAGTACTTGGACATAGGTATCAAGAAGTCTGTGAGATAGTCTAGATTAGGGAACTTAGATAAGGAGTGAAGGTGACATATTAGTATTCTCTAAACTAAACCCAGTATCGTCTTACCAGATCACCAAAAGGGATGAAAGAAGTTAAATTCAGACTTAAACGGTTATTCGTCAAGTACTATACTCGGTGTTAGTCGAGGACCAGAACAAAAACGGATGACATATCTCAAAGAGGTAGAAACCGACTTTTCTTACATTAATTAGACAAAAGCCATAACTGGTAGACCACTACAAGTACACATCTCAACAGAGAATATAACAACCTTCTCCCACAAAAGATACTGGTCACACAAGAGAACCGTTTTGAGATAATCGGAAACGGGACGAAGTAGGACATGAGGTTCTGGATTAAACGAATAATCAGGTCCATAAAGAACTGAAGGATGAAAACGTAAGGTCAGGGGATATTACCTTTCCTGTCGAAAAAAACCATAATCAAGAATTTCCAGAACATCCAGAAGTGTCTTGACAAGTTGAAGTCGAAGAAGTCGTAATGACCAGTTCCTTATCTGAACCTAATGACACTATAACTTACCATAACTTATCGGATATGACACCGTAGTTTTATATGGGATTATGGGTTATCGAATTGTTGAATCTTAATTTATAGAGAGTTTCTAAAAGTAGTTATCTCCCTATAAAATAGACCGTAGATACTATAAGTTCTAATGTTACCTTCCCCTTTTATATCTATCTCCTTAGTGTTGTCTAGATTTAAGAAAACGAAACTTCGTTGTATTTGTGTCGAAAGTGTGTTTATGTACTCGGTCTTATCATCAAACCTTGGTTATAGTGACGGGTACAATATAGACCTCTTTCGATTACCGAAGACCGTGTGAGAATATGGGTTAGTGGACCGAAAATGAGTAAGGATCTGAGAGAGTTCAAAATAACTAAATTATAAAGAAAAGAAAAAAAAACTTACTATCCAAATTAAACGGTTCCGGGTTCTCCTTGTTCAGGAATGGTCTCTTAGAAACTAGACGGTGAAGGTTTACTTTGTGAGGAGGTATTTATTCGGACATTAAATGATCGATCGATTTTCAAGTATTATTCTATCTTTATTTGTACTTCTTTATTTCTCTTGTGATATTATGTGAACGTTTTCTTTGGTGACTCTCTTTTACGGGATTGTTCTTCGTCGATAGAAACATTCAGTGACCCTTATTTCATTAATTATTGAGTAAAGTAGCGATATCACTAAATATTTAATATCTTGTAAAATATATGGTGGAACAATTTATGAATAGTCTAATAGATTCCCTGTGTCTCATTCAAAATTGTAGAAGTACATCTATAAATACGTACGTGTGAGTAATTTAATTGACTCTTCACAAGTGACGTGAAGTCGAAAGATCTTTTTCTACACGTTATGACTCTTAAAAAAAATTGTAAAATTTCTGAAGAGTTCACTTTAGTAAAGTCAATACTTTAAAAACTCCTTCTCATAAATTTACTCATCAACAAACCAGCGATTCAGCATAGACTGAGAAACACTGCGGTACCTGATATCGTGTGGGACAGAAAGTAATAGAGGGTCACAAACGAGTTTAAGGACAGGTAACTCAACCACTACGGTAAGTAGGTAGATTAAGAGACAGTGGGTGAAGAGAACAGGAGATAGAAAGGGTCGTAGTAAGGGAATTATCAAACACATACGATTTAACGAAGTCAGTACAGGTGGAGACACTTGGATACCTCACATCGGGTGATCCGAAGAGACAGATACCCTAAGAGACCCGTTCTTTTGACCTCACCCAACGGCAAAGGATGAGGTCCTCTAGAAGGTCTGGGTCTATAGCTTAGGTGAAGAGAACACAAAGGACGAACCGTCCGTCCAACAAATACTGACTTTGTGGACACTTCGGGTAGTAGTACGTGTCTATTCCACTAATTCCTAGTTTTTTAATTGCCTGTATGGGGTTCTACTGTATTTAATTTCATTCTCCAAACTTTGAGTCTAAAACTATGTGAGTTCGAGTAAAATAAAGTTTATGATTTAATCCGTCGTCCCCTTCCAAAAATTCGACCTAGTGTAATGACTTGACGAACTTAAAGTATATTTTAACTGGATAGATGAATCTAATTCGTATAATTATTGATTTGTCTATTTCGAAAATTTTAACTATAAGAAACCAAGATCCTACATCAGTCTTCGATTTTCGTATCGGATCACCTGTTTCTTAACTCGGGTCTATAGTCTTTGACTCTATAAAAATTGATTATAAGTCTTTGGTATAATGGACTCTACCCACATGTCTACAAACCCCTCATTCCTCTTGAAGTCCCAATGACTACTCTACCCTTTGGTTGGGTCTAAATAAGGGGTCCATACAATTATCAGAAATTACATAGTTTGTTTTTGTTTAGTCCTCCCCCTCTCCCTTTCTACCTCCTCCTTATCCTACCCTTCTGGTGAAAGAGGGAGTGTTTAAGGAGTTTTCTTGTAAAGTTGCGGCTCGTTTGAAGTGTTTTGTTTAAGACATCCGACCGTCTCCTGTAGTCCGTTGGTCTTTTCGTCTAGTAACAGAAGTTTTTGTCTAAAAATTAGAAACGAGAATCCAAAAACACCAGTTAAAACATGTAAATTTTTGGGTTTGAAGTGATAGGGTCAGATGGACTCTCGCTCTAATGACCGAACTGGTGAGAGAGGAGGAGACCTGAGAGGAAAAAGAGGTGGTCCACCGGAGACAGAGAAAAGAGGGGGTAGAGAGGAGATAGGTTGAGACACTTAGAGACACACAAGGTCTGCCACCTCTTGTGGATTCCTTGTTCAATGACCGTCCTAAACAGAGCGAGGATGAGTAAGGAGAGAGACTAGGAGGACCAGTGGAGACAGATGAAGGAGGGAGAGGAGAAGGGGCATATTGAGGCATTTATGGAGACTCGCCAGGTCCGATATCTCGCGTGTATTCCTTCACTGATGACCGATCGAACGAGAGAAGAGAAAACTAGAGTGGCGTAGAGTAAGGTCAATGGAGATTGATGGGGGAGGTAGAAGAGAAGAGGAATATTGAGACACTTGGAGAGACTCACAGGGAGTTACACCTCTTTGAAAAGTAGAAATTGGATCTACAAAATAGTAGCCACGACATATCTACCTCTTCAGATCTCCGATGACATTTTTATTTTGACTTTTGGTCTTCGTCCTTCGAATTTAGGTTTCGGACTTTTGTAATCTCTTGAGAACTTAAGTCCCTTGTAATTCGTTATCCTCGGGTAGATTACGGAAGTATGGATGTGGCTTTGGTTCAAGGTGGGTTCCCGGTTGTTTAAGGTTTTGTTCTGTATGGTGCGTTTAAGAGGTCGTTGTGTCCTTGTGAGGGGACTCGAAGTTATATGTCCGTCGAGTTTTAATAGGGTATTGGAAACTACAGAGCATTGGGTAATGCCCAGTGAGGTAACGTGAGGTCTCTCTTCTTTGGGTCGATGTGGGTGGTTTTGAGGTTGTGTTCGGAGGGATTGGTCCTTTGGAACTGTTCGGTGACTATCTTGGGGTGGGTTTCACTCCTTCGAGGTATTATTTCTCTTGAGGTGTTTAAGGGTCTTATATTTTTCCGGTGGGGTTTGCGTCGTTATATTGGTTCTACTTCTCTGTCTCCTTATGTGTCGTCCATTTCCTTGTCCTCTCAACGGGTGGTTTGGTTTGTTTTCACCTTCTTCATCCCTTAGATGGCCTCTTCCTTAAGGCTTATAACTATCACTTTTACTAGGTTTTAGAACTTTAGTTTTACCTTAGTGTCTATTTATCGGATCTCTGTTCCTAACTCTTCTACGTTCTTTCCAAATTGTTCCTGGATCTTCTTTATTTTTTCTCAGTTTTATATTACTTATTACGTTATTTACTCTAGTCTTTGTGAGACCTCCGTTGTTTATCATCTTATTGCCTCCGTCTTCTATCCTAATCACTTTATCTTCTATCTTACCATCTTTATTTACTTAGTCTCTCCTTTGTTCTTGTTGCTTAATTTTCTTTACTCCTGTTAGAGTCTCTGGAGGTCCTGTTATACTTTGCGAGGTTGTAAGCTTAATATCCTCAGGGTCTTCTTCTTCTGTCTTTCTTTCTAGTACTCTTTTAGGAACTCCTCTATTATCAACTTTTGAAGGGATTTTACCCCTTCCTTTATTAGTGGGTTCAGGTTCTTTGTGTCTCTCAAGGTTTATCCTATTTGGGTTCCGCTTTGTGGGGTTCTGTGTATAATTAGTTTAATTGTTTCTAGTTTGTGTTTCTTGTTTATAATTTTCGTCGTTCCCTTTTTGTTGTTTATTGTGTGTTCCCCTAAGGGTATTCCTATTGTCGACTAGAAAGTTATCTTTGAGAAGTCCGGTCCTCCCTTACCGTTCTGTATGAATTTCACTACTTTCTGTTATTGGATGTCGGGTCTAATGACATGGGTCGTTCCTAGAGTAAGTTTATGCTTCCTCTTTAGTTTTCGAAATGTCTGTTCGTTTTCGACTCTCTTAAGTCGTGGTGGTTTGGTCGAGAGGTTGTTTAAGATTTCCTATAAGAGATCTGTCCTTTGTGCTTTTCCCACATATTTGGGCTTGGGTTTTGTTATTTCATTTACCATTGCCCTAGTATGAATAGTTATTAATGGAATTTGCATTTACCCAACTTGCGGGGTTGGTTTTCTGTTTCTGACCGGCTTACCTATGTTTTTGTTCTGGGGAGATATACGACGAATGTTCTCTGGGTGGAGTTTTGTTCCCTGTGTATGTCTGACTTTCACTTCCCGACCTTTTTCTATATGGTGCGTTTATCTCTGGTTTTCTTTCGTCCTCACCGTTATGAGTATAGGCTATTTTATCTGAAATTTTGTTTCCGACACTTTTCTCTGTTTCTTCCGGTGATGTATTACTAGTTTCCTTGTTAGGTTCTTCTTCTATATTGTTAATATTTATATATACGTGGGTTATATCCTCGTGGCGTTATACATTCTGTTTACGATTGTTCATACTTTCCCCTTTAGTTGTTATTGTGTTATTATCACCCTCTGAAATTATGGGGTGAGTGTGGATACCTGTCTAGTTGATTTGTCTTTTAATTGTTTCTTTGCGTTTGAAATTTACTATGTAATCTAGTCAATCTGGATTAACTATAGATATCCTGTAAAGTGGGGTTTTGTTACTTAAAGTGGAAAAAAAGTTCACGAGTACCTTGGAAGAGGTCCTATCTAGTGTAGGACCCGGTATTTAGATTTGAACTATTTAAGTTTTTTTAGCTTTAGTAAGGTTCGTAGAAAAGACTGGTATTACGTAATTCTAATCTAGAGTTAATGTCCTCTTTTTGATAATTTTTAAGGTTGTATACCTCCAACTTGTTGTGTGAAGACTTATTGGTTGTTTAGTGTCTTCTTTAGTTTTTTCTTTAGTTTTATACGTATCTTTGATTACTTTTACTTTTGTGTTGTTGGGTTTTGGACACCCTGTGATATTTTCGTCACGATTCTCCTTTCAAGTATCGTTATGTCCGTATGGAGTTCTTTGTTCTTTTTTCAGTTTATTTATTGGATTGAGATGTTGATTTCGTTGATCTTTTCCTTCTCAACCTCTTGGGGTCTCAATCATCTTCCTTTCTTTAGAATTTTTAATCCCGTCTTTATTTACGTTTTCTTTGTTTTCTCTGGTATCGTTTTTAGTTGTTTCGGTTTTCGACCAAGAAACTTTCCTATTTATTTTAACTGTTTGGTAATCGGTCTGAGTAGTTCTTCGTTTCTCTCTTTTTAGTTTAGTTATTTTAATCTTTACTTTTACCTCTCTAGTGTTGTCTGTTGTGTCTTTATGTTTCCTAGTATTCTCTGATGATAGTCGTCAACATACGGTTATTTTACCTGTTGCACCTTCTTTACCTGTTTAAGAATCTTTTCATGTTAAAAGGTTTTGACTTGGTCCTTCTTTATCTTTTAGAATTGTCTGGGTAGTGTTCGTGCCTTTAACTTTGCCATTAGTCTTTAGAAGGTCGTTTGTTTTCGGGTCCAGGTCTGCCGAAGTGTCGACTTAAGATGGTTTTTAAAGCTCTTCTCGATTGTGGATAGGAGGAGTTTGAGAAGGTCTTTTAACGTCTCCTTCCATTTGAAGGTTTGAGTAAGATACTCCGGTGGTAGTGGGATTATGGTTTTGGACTGTTTCTACAGTGTTTTTTTCTTTTGATGTCCGGTTATAGTGACTACTTGTATCTACGTTTTTAGGAGTTGTTTTAAGATCGTTAGTCTTAGGTTGTTGTGTAATTTTTCTAGTATGTGGTACTGGTTCACCCGAAATAGGGTCCCTACGTTCCTAAGAAGTTATAGGCGTTTAGTTAGTTACATTAAGTGGTGTAATTGTTTAACTTTTTATTTTTGGTATACTAATAGAGTTATCTACGTCTCTTCCGGAAACTGTTTTAAGTTGTAGGTAAATACTATTTTTGAGAGGTCTTTCGTCCTTATCTTCCTTGTATGGAGTTGTATTATTTTCGATATATACTGTTTGGGTGTCGTTTGTAATAGGAGTTACCACTTTTTAACTTTCGTAAAGGGGATTTCAGTCCTTGTTCTGTTCCCACAGGTGAAAGTGGCGATGATAAGTTGTATCAAGACCTTCAAAACCGGTGTCGTTAGTCTCGTCTTTTTCTTTATTTTCCTTAGGTTTAACCTTTTCTTCTTCATTTTGAGAGTGACAAACGTCTACTGTACTAGGAGATGTACCTTTTGGGATTTCTGAGGTGGTCTTTTAATGATCTCGATTAGTTACTTATATCATTTCAACGTCCTATATTTTAGTTGTGTGTCTTTAGGGAACGTAAGGATATGTGCTTATTACTCTTTCATCTTTTTCTTTAATTCCTTTGTTAAGGTAAGTGGTAACGTTGCTTTTCTTATTTTATGAATC
>SJYO01021689.1:0-20000 GCA_006410555.1 Capra ibex
ACCACATGATGAGAAAAGTCCCCAGAAACACCTTTGTCGGGGACGGGTTCTCTAACGACACCTCAGCAGTGTCCACCCCTGGAGACAGTCCCCGATGCCCCTGACAGAGTGCATCGTGTTCTCGCCAGTACGCCGAACTAACCATTACTAACTGGTTGAGACACACACACACACACACACACACACACACACACACACACACACTCCTGAGACCTCTTTAAGGGACACAAGAGTCCTTGCACAGTTTGTTTCGGGGCGAGATGGTGGGGGTAAGGGCGGGGGGGAGCCCGACCGACATACCAGTGGAGTCCCGAGGCACCGGCATTCGAGTAGAGTCCCAGACACCGTCCTTGGATCTGCTTGGCTGTCCTTGTCTACTGGGGATACACACTCGTCGGAACCTTATACCAGGGTGTAAGCATGCTCTTCCCCCACCACCCCTCGCCCCACGGGCGGACCCCAGTGTATGGGAGAACCTGTGACGTCCAGGTCCCTGGACCTGACTTCGGGGGTGAGGGTCGGGAGTCAGTCCTTTTGTGGGCACCTTCGACCTACAGGTGACTCCCCGTGATCGGTCTAATCCCCAACAGGTAGACCACTTTGGACCGTCGAGGGTCGTCGTAAACACACACACACAACCTCATATCGGTCCTTTGTACACTGGCAAAGTCCACTTGCCACTTCCCTTTGAGATAAAACAGGACCCCATATCGGTTAATGGTGCAACACTCTCAAAGTCCACCGGTCACTTCCCTGAGTCGGTATGTACGTGCACATAGGTAAGAGGGGCGGAGGTGGTCGTCGAGGGTGAAACATCTCCTCTTTTGAATCCGAGGGTCTCCCTGTCACTGACCTGGGTCCGACGGGTTCCACTGTGCAATCTCAGTGTACGGACCAGAGACCTCCGGGGGACGAGAGGGAGACCCCGATGACCCTTCTCTCCTCAAAGTACCCCGGTTGGAAGAGACACTGGGTCGTCGTGTCTCTGTACACCCGATACCTCAATCCCTCACTGACAGTCTCCAACCTCTCGGGGATTCTTCCGGGTCCACCCGTCCACGGAATCCCGAAGGGATTATCGAGTCACTCATCTCTTAAGTGGACGTCACGTCTTCTGGGACCAAGCTAAGGACCAGTCCTTCTAGGGGACCTCTTCCCTATCCGATGGGTGAGGTCCTAAGAACCCGAAGGGAACACCGAGTCGACCATTCCTTAGGTGGGCGTTACGCCCTCTGAGACAACCTAGGGACCCAACCCTTCTAGGGGACCTCTTCCCTGAAGAGGTCCTTCTCTCCGATGGGTGAGGTCATAAGACCGGACCTCTTAAGGTACCTGACATATCCAAACGTTTCTCAACCTGTGTTGACTCATTTAAAGCGAAAACCTCTGTCTCAGGATACAACGAAGGAATCACACACAAAAAAAAAAAAATTAATTGGTTTGAAAGTACATTTCTTTGAAATAACAGTAGTTTCTGTTATCAAACTACTCAGTTTCTAAATTCTGGACCTTTTTCAGACGACAAACAGGGTCAGGAGAAGTGGGTGTTAAGGACGTCGGGTCCCATCTTTAGAAAGATCGAAGGTTGACAGATCGACTTCGGGAACTAAAACGGAGGTTTCAAGATTTATTTTTCGAATAGAACGAAACAGAACTAACAAGTCTAGATTTGTAATAGATTACTTAATAATGTTGTCTTCCCCTCCTAAATCGAGAGCATTGTTGACTTGTGAATCGCGGTGGAGGTCGTCTGCAGAGTGGAGAGAGATCAGAAGGAGTACTAATGGAGGATCCAAAACCGTGAGATTGACAAAACTCATTACTGTAGTAATCAACAACTTTCGATTCTTAGTAAAAACGAAAAAACCGACTGAAAATATTGTAAAACCGAAAATTTAAGGAGAGGGTGTTTCACCCAAGTAAAATTAAGTAAAAAAAATTTAAATCCTTGATAAATTTATCTCACTGTAGGTACGAAAAATCATATGACAAGACACTCAAAACTGTCTACATATGTTGACACTTTAACGGTGATGTCGGTTCTAGGTCTTGTCGAGGTTAGTCAAGTCTTTGTAGGGGGTATGAGTGATTATGATTAAGGGGGTATGAGTGATTATGGGAAGGGGGAGAGGGTCGGGGACCGTGGGTCACTTACCAAAAGACCGGGGTATCAAAACGGAAACGTTCTCCCAGTACAGTTACTTTTGTAGGGTCATGGATCGGAAATAAATAGACCGGTGCGTCGTCCGGACCCCTAGAGCCAAGGGTCTGGTCCCTACTTTGCGCCCGGGGACGTCACGTCCGTGCCTCAGGATCGGCGACCCGGTGTCCCGCCGGGGGCCCACACCGAGACTCGGAGAGTGACTCGTGTCCTGCGGACGCGCACCAGGCGCCATCAAACAAGGAAGAGTAACGCCTCGTCGACAGGGCTCATACCTACGGGGCGCCACACCGGCGGCTGACCTGCTCTTCGTAAACCTAACAAAGGTCAAAACCCGTCAAAGTCTATTTTGGTGACATTACAAGTACATGTTCAAAACACGCTTGTATCCAAAAGGAAAGTGAGTCCAATTCGTGGCGCGTCCCCCACGGACCCAGGACACGATTACACATGAATCAAAGGATCGTTTGACACTTTGAAAGGTTTCACGACCATAGGTGAAACGTAAGAGAGGTCGTTTCTTGCTCTCCTAGACAAACAAAGGATTGTAAAGGTCGTAAAAGGAAAAACTTTCAGTAAGATCATCCGAACCCCGCAGTAAAACAAATCGAGTTATGACTCCCAAATGTACAATTTTGATACCTTTGTCATAAAGACTCAGTACATCATATGATAGTAGTCAGAAAGACATATTAAAACGAAAAGAGGAGAAAAAATTTGAAATCAAAGGGTCCCTGCCCCCTCGAACCACCCGACGGCAGATACCCCAGCGTGTCTCAGCCTGTGCTGACTTCGCTGAATCGTCGTCGTCGTCGTCTCCTTGGATATTAATTATGTAGATTTGACAGAGAATTTTTGTTCATTAGAGGAACGATATGTGAATTCTGTTCAATCCACCAAATAGTGATACTAGTAAAGCGACCCCTGCATAAAGTACCTCGGGAGGTGGGAAAAGGGAGGACCTGTCTGCAGGAACTCCAGCCTCCGAGTCGACAGGACCCTGGAGGGAAGTGGCAGTAAGACCACTCATGCAGTGAAGCAAGTGTACACCTCGGGTACGATAGAAAATAAAAACCAACACGACTCCCCAAGTCAAGTCAAGTCAAGTCAGCGAGTCAGCACAGACTGAGAGACGCTGGGGTACTTAGCGTCGTACGGTCCGGAGGAACAGGTAGTGGTAGAGGGCCTCAAGTGAGTCTGAGTGCAGGTAGCTCAGGCACTACGGTAGGTCGGTAGAGTAGGAGCCAGCAGGAGAAGAGGAGGGCGGAGGTTAGGAAGGGTCGTAGTCTCAAAAAAGGTTACTCAGTTGAGAAGCGTACTCCACCGGTTTCATGACCGCAAAGTCGAAATCGCAGTAAGGAAGGTTTCTTTAGGGTCCCGACTAGAGGAAGTCTTACCTGACCAACCTAGAGGAACGTCAAGTTCCCTGAGAGTTCTCAGAAGAGGTTGTGGTGTCAAGTTTTCGTAATTAAGAAGCCGCGAGTCGGAAGAAGTGTCAGGTTGAGAGTGTAGGTATGCACTGGTGTCCTTTATGGTATCGGAACTGATCTTCCTGGAATCAACCGTTTCATTACAGAGACGAAAACTTATACGATAAATCTAACCAGTATTGAAAGGAAGGTTCCTCATTCGCAGAAAATTAAAGTACCGACGTCAATGGTAGACGTCACTAAGACCTCGGGGGGTTTTATCAGACTATGACAAAGGTGACAAAGGGGTAGATAAAGGGTACTTCACTACCCTGGCTACGGTACTAAGATCAAAAGACTTACAACTCGAAATTCGGTTGAAAAAACGAGAGGAGAAAGTGAAAGTGGTTCTCCGAAAAATCGAGGAGAAGTGAAAGACGGTATTCCCACCACAGTAGCCGTATAGACTCCAATAACTATAAACAGGGCCTCCTCGATAGGGTGCAACTTCTAGTCCTTGCCCCTACCACTCCTCTATGGGGAGTAGGTTCCATTCCTCGTCTCCGACACGAAACGACCTCGTCGGCACTTCTCTATGCGGGTGCAGGTCCCACGGCTCCCCATTAGGACTCTATAAGGACTCCCCATCAGGATCTATAATGGACAGACTTTTCCAGAATGACGCATAAATTCAGTCACACTGATACATGTCTTAAAATCTGATCTTTATTAAAAGAGCGTCTAAAACTTTTAGGAGTAAAAGAAGACCAAAGTTTCTAACCACGACTTTTCACAATACTTTGAATTAACTGCAGAAAGAAGTATAGGCCTTCAAAAATCCAAGAAGAAAAGTAGGATCCACAAAGTTATAAATCATTACTGTAGTAGACCCCACCCAGAGGAAGTAGGTAAAAGGACCTGTGAACCGCTAAGGAAGAGAGACGTTTGAGTCCAGGACGTAGAGACCCCTTTAAGAGTTATTGCGTACTTACCATAAACAAACCCTAAAAGGGACGTGGGGTCAAACAACTAAGACAAGGAAGAAAGTCTTTCTAGATACTAACTCGGCAACGTCACGGACTAGAGAGATAAGACCCTTTTTGCAAAAGTTAAAATAGGAGATATAACACTAACCTAAAAATTAAGGGTACTAGTATAAAGACAAAAACTTCTTAATCTTCAACATCCCTGAACGATCACCAGGTGACCAATTCTAAGGTGGAAGATGAAGACCCCTACGGTCAAGGTAGGGACCAGCCCCTTGATTCTAGGGTGTCGGGTACCCCGTTGATTCGGACACCGGTCGTTGATCTCTCTTTGGACACGTGTGCCTCGAGGTCCCCTTTTTTTTTTACGGGTTCGCGGCTTTACTTCTCAGGTACGTGGTGTTGTCCGGGTTAAGTCGGTTTTACTTTAAATTCTTCCTCAATCTCCAATAACAACCTTGTAACAATAAAATCGTGGGCAGGAACAAAACACTTACGTCGCAAAATACAAATTTCTGTAGTCAGTAAACAATCACACTTCGAAGGACTTTGCGGAGCGTCAGAAGCCACAGACGTCGTACGCGACTACACCTGGTTACGCACTGACTCGGGAACTGTGCAGTGGAGTCGGAAGAGAGAAAGAGGAACAGTATGTCGGGTAGCCCCTCTGGAATTCCGGTCACACCCCCGGCTACCTATTCACGATGGGGTACTGGTGAGTCCCCCCAGTCCCAACCCCTGAGGAGGAGGGGACCTCACCCCACCGACAGGACCCGGAGGAACCACCCGTGTGTGTGTCTCCTACCCAGTCCGTCCCTTCTGGGGACCCGTGAGAGTCGACATACACTGCCGGACAAAGGGAGACATCTCTGCGCCTCAGTCCTCACCCTTCTTCGTACTGAGACTCCATTCACTCCGGACCGGTCCTTCCCGGCCCCCGACCCCCGACAGTGGACAATCACGAGGGACTCTGTCCTTGAGCAGGTCGCATACCAGTCCCGGGGTCCCTACCATCCCCAGAGGAAATCCTGTGATTGTTGGGCTGGTGTGGAACTCGATACCCTCCCCAAAGGGACCTTTTTGTTTCTTGATGTGTGAGATTCACACGTGTCTTCGTCCCCTACGTGTGTGGTTCACACGTGTCCTCCTCCCCTACGTGTGAAGTTACGCGTGTCGAAGTCCCCGTGTGTGAGGTTCACACGTGTCATCCTCCCCTATGTGGGAGGTTCACACGTGTCGTCCTCCCCTATGTATGAGGTTACGTGAGTCTTAGTCCCCATGTGTGAGGTTCGCACGTGTCTTCGTTCCCTATGTGTGAGGTTCACACGTGTCGTCCCCTACGTGTGAAGTTCACACGTGTCTTCGTCCTCTACGTGTGAGGTTCACACGTGTCTTCGACCCCTACGCATGAGGTTCACACGAGTCGTCCTCCCCTATGTGTGAGGTTCACACGTGTCGTCCTCCCCTCCGTATCCCGTAGTTTCCCGGAAAAACGGGTATATCTCGGGAGAACGGGGAGGAACGTCCGTCCGGTACTCGGGGTTCCGTTACCCTCCTGGTTTGCTGTGACGGGGGTTCCGTCTTTGACGACTGAACAGATACCTCCTCGTCGTCCACCCCCTGGGCCCCCTCCTTGGTCAGTCGGAGTAAGGACCACGTTTCCCCCACTGACTTTTCCTTCTCCACCGTCCCTGGGGTCCTACCGTCCATTTCTTCGGACCACGAGTTGACCTTGTGGCAGGGACACGCACAGGAGGACCCTTCGGGGACCGGAACGTCCAACCTCTCCTCTCCGGTCCGAGTATGGTGGCACCGTTGCCAACCCCCTCCGACTCCGTGGGGTTCTGGTGACTCAGTTTGACGGTAGGGTCACCTTGTTGTCGAGACACACCTCGACTCTCCAGACTGTGCCAGACTCACCGCTCACCTAGACTTTGGACCGGAGGGGGCTGAAGAACACTTCACTCCGTGCAAAGGGGTCGACGTGTTACATCTTGGTCGGAGTAGGGCGGGGCACGGGGAAGAGGGAAGGATCCTCTGATTCTTCCGGGCTTTCCTCTGCCGGCACATGCAAAGTCCATTCTGTCGTCGGGGGTGGGACACGTCGTTCTGACGGGACGAGGGAGTAGGGTCCCTGGGACATGTTCCGTGTCTATGGACTGGAAGGACCGGGTTCCTCCCCCGTCTCTACTTCGGGTCCATCAGACTACGGGTCAGAAAGGGTTTACTCGGGGGACGCAGGAAGAAGGAAGAACCCAACTTTCCTGAACTCCGGTGAGGGGAACCCGACGACCTTCCAAAGACGGGAAAATCGTTACAACTGGACAAGAAGACCGGTTTCTCCCATGGGATCGGGACCCGTTCCAAGGAAGGTCGTGCCGTGGGTGTCCCGTACAGACTAACACGAAAAATCTTCGAAGGCTCCTCCTGTAGCACCTCCTTTCCGGGCCCCCGACCCAGGGGTCGAGAACTCCTTCGAGACCGACCCTACCAAGGGGTGGAGACTGTAGGGGTTCTGAACCTCGGTGCTCACTGGGGCGCAGGTTATTTAGGTGTCAACAACGAAGACGTCCGGACCAAAGGAGGAAAGTCCCGGGAGTTCAAAGACGTTTGGGTAACACCGAAGCAGGTGCCGGGGACAGGGTTGCTCGACGTCCTTGTGGTGCAGGACGACTTCCTCCTTTGTCTGTCTCGACCTGAGGTAGAATTCGGTCCGACGTTTGTAATCCGATGTTCGTACCAAGGGGAGGGTTACCTGAGACTTGAAACATGGGACCCGATACCATTACCGTATGGTTACCTTTTGGTCTGGGCACCCTATTTTCTCGGAGTCCTGAACATGAACCTGAGAGGCAACGGATTTTCTTATATGATTAATACAAACATTGTCTTGTTTCAGTATTTAAGGTAAGACAAATAGCCCTATACTGGTGTCAGAATAACTATTTACAGGTGACAAATAGATCAGAACACCGTGTACTTAATACCCGATTGAAACTAGTATAGAGAGAAAATGGAACAGGTCTGATCAAAGTTCCTTAAACCCCTCCACCCAAACTCGTTCATGTGAATCCCATATATTCAAAAGTGTTTTTGACCAGCTCAGGAACCGATTCTCCTCTGAGACGGACCCGGGCGGCCACATTATTTGACTGAGGCGATAGACGTAACAGGAAGACTCACTCAAACAAAGGGCCTTGTGCACCGATGTCACAAACCACGTACNGTCACCTTGTTGTCGAGACACACCTCGACTCTCCAGACTGTGCCAGACTCACCGCTCACCTAGACTTTGGACCGGAGGGGGCTGAAGAACACTTCACTCCGTGCAAAGGGGTCGACGTGTTACATCTTGGTCGGAGTAGGGCGGGGCACGGGGAAGAGGGAAGGATCCTCTGATTCTTCCGGGCTTTCCTCTGCCGGCACATGCAAAGTCCATTCTGTCGTCGGGGGTGGGACACGTCGTTCTGACGGGACGAGGGAGTAGGGTTCCTGGGACATGTTCCGTGTCTATGGACTGGAAGGACCGGGTCCCTCCCCCGTCTCTACTTCGGGTCCATCAGACTACGGGTCAGAAAGGGTTTACTCGGGGGACGCAGGAAGAAGGAAGAACCCAACTTTCCTGAACTCCGGTGAGGGGAACCCGACGACCTTCCAAAGACGGGAAAATCGTTACAACTGGACAAGAAGACCGTTTTCTCCCATGGGATCGGGACCCGTTCCAAGGAAGGTCGTGCCGTGGGTGTCCCGTACAGACTAACACGAAAAATCTTCGAAGGCTCCTCCTGTAGTACCTCCTTTCCGGGCCCCCGACCCAGGGGTCGAGAACTCCTTCGAGACCGACCCTACCAAGGGGCGGAGACTGTAGGGGTTCTGAGCCTCGGTGCTCACTGGGGCGCAGGTTATTTAGGTGTCAACAACGAAGACGTCCGGGCCAAAGGAGGAAAGTCCCGGGAGTTCAAAGACGTTTGGGTAACACCGAAGAAGGTGCCGGGGACAGGGTTGCTCGACGTCCTTGTGGTACAGGACGACTTCCTCCTTTGTCTGTCTCGACCTGAGGTAGAATTCGGTCCGACGTTTGTAATCCGATGTTCGTACCAAGGGGAGGGTTACCTGAGACTTGAAACATGGGACCCGATACCATTACCGTATGGTTACCTTTTGGTCTGGGCACCCTATTTTCTCGGAGTCCTGAACATGAACCTGAGAGGCAACGGATTTTCTTATATGATTAAAAGAAACATTGTCTTGTTTCAGTATTTAAGGTAAGACAAATAGCCCTATACTGGTGTCAGAATAACTATTTACAGGTGACAAATAGATCAGAACACCGTGTACTTAGCCCGATTGAAACTAGTATAGAGAGAAAATGGAACAGGTCTGATCAAAGTTCCTTAAACCCCTCCACCCAAACTCGTTCATGTGAATCCCATATATTCCAAAAGTGTTTTTGACCAGCTCAGGAACCGATTCTCCTCTGAGACGGAACCGGGCGGCCACATTATTTGACTGAGGCGATAGACGTAACAGGAAGACTCACTCAAACAAAGGGCCTTGTGCACCGATGTCACAAACCACGTACCCGGTCCTTAGAGGAGTGAAACTCCTCTGTTCAGGGTAAACCCTGATGAGGCTCCGGAACGTCGAGCTTAGAAGATCTTCCCCCTTCCACGGAGTGGGAAGACCTTCCTAAGACGAAGAGTTGCGGGCCTGGATAGTACCATCGTCCATCACCTGTCGTCGTCCCCTTGACTCGTGAGTCCACTTCTCCTTGGGTGGGCCGTCCCACCTTCTCCCCCGGACTAGTAGGGGGACCCTCCCTGATCTTCCCCGTACCTGGGTGTCCTCTGACCTTATCCGTCCGCCGCTAACGAACCATGTGTCCAGCTACTCGGACGATCCCGAATCCTTCACTTAAACATTTCCAGTAAATCCCCCACACAGGTGCGGCAGAATCCCTTTTAATAATGGTCGCTAGTGGTCCTCTAAAAATCCTATCCTTTGACCAGGAACATACGGACATAAGACGGGAAGGGGTCCTCCACAGGGTAGACGACACTTTAAGAACTGGGGGAGCCTTGACAATCCGATCTATCCCCATATGTATTCACTCATACTTAACCGAAAAGGCCTCTACCGGACCCTGTACCCTATAAATTGGGTAGACACAAAAGTAGACGTCGACCAGTTAGGGTGGTTCCATCTTACTTGAAATTCCCTCTTTGTCAGAACCTGGTGTACCACAAGACCAAGTAGATACGACTGGCCGTCCACTTCTGTGTGGCTAGGGGAAGAGGGAGACCCTGGACCGTCCACTCAGAGAAGAGTGGGGTCAATCCTTCCTCCGTCTTACCGTTAAATTCACAGTAACTCACCTTTATGGTCTTCATGTATACCATGACTCTTGAAGCGTCTGTCTTGCTTTTCCTTTTCATCTTCTTCGGGTTCTTCCATTCGTTCTACCCCCCCTTCACTTAGAATCCGTTGACATGACCTCACGTACTAATTTTTTAATTTCTTCCCTAAACCTCCTGTGATACCCCACTTCTACTGTGGATTGGCGGAAGTGTATGAGACACTCCACCTTACCGGGGGATACCCTCATCCTACCGGTGGTCTCTTGTGGTACTTGAATTTTNGATTCCGTTGACATGACCTCACGTACTAATTTTTTAATTTCTTCCCTAAACCTCCTGTGATACCCCACTTCTACTGTGGATTGGCGGAAGTGTATGAGACACTCCACCTTACCGGGGGATACCCTCATCCTACCGATGGTCTCTTGTGGTACTTGAATTTTTATCACCTTCGTCAGATATGTCATCAGTGTCCTCTCGGTCCTGTGGACCTAGTTATAGGTATATCACTGAGTACCGATCCAAATCGAGTTCTGGGAGGACGAACCTGTTCCAAGACATAGGTCCTCCCTTTCCCTTTTTATAGTTACCGTGTTTCTAACTGACTACTATCTTTTCCTTTAAGATACCCTACACCTGCCCCTGCTTGACTAGGGAGGGTGTACGACCTATTACTGCGCGGACGGAGGGTCATGAGGTGGTCCTGGCCTCCGGCGGAATTACGGGTTAGGTCCCGGTCCACTTCAGGACGGCCCTCGGTCGTGCCCGGTAGGGTGGGTACTGTTCCAGTACACCTTCTCTTGACAATTCGTTCCGAAGTCCTGAGCTCCCCGTGGGATCTGGTCGAGCTCGTAGACGGAGTTTGGGTTTAGACAGACAGAATGATAAAACACGGAAAGTGGTTGAGAGGACTGTAATTGTCCCCGATAGGGGTTGGTCGAAAGAGACGTCTTTTAGTTGAATCCCGATATCGACTATTCAGAGGACCTGTACTCTCCTTATAAAGATTAGTTTGGGGGAGACAATCGTAAGATCGAACGAACGGTCCAAATAGGTCTGAGAGCGTCGGTACGTACACTAACAAGTGTCGGAGGGTGGACACTCTCCGTACCCTTCGGATTTTGTATCTCGGAAAGTTTCTCAATTTTCAATAATCTCATCACGACTGCATCCTAAAGTAATATCCCGGTTACGAACAACGATTCAAGGGTATAGAGAATAGGTGCCACGTCGACCCTCACGTAATCAATTGTATTAACCTTACATTCTTTTTGTTCAGCGGCCCGAGGTCGCGGGCGTCCTAGGTCCCTTTGGGCTTCCTCTTTGTCACAACCGCTAACTAAATCTCTCTTTATTCCTTTCTTACAACTTCTATTCTTTTATCTCCTCTCTTTCTCCGACTATAAGGAACCAAATGTATCCCTTGTTTACTTTGAGACTCTGTTCCTCAAACAGGACAAGTGCCTCCGGTGTCCACGGGAGGGCCTAAGGGTTCCCTCACTTCTGCGTCTTGCAGAAGGGTAAGTCCAGAATCTTTGGGCCCGTCTATTCACTTGCGCCCCTCGGAGATACGAGGTTCCCTAGTCGGACTTTTTCTCACTCTCCCTCTCTCTCTTACTAACTGTGCCCCTCTGGTTCGACGAAGGCACTTGCTCCGGGTTATCGAAATCAAAATTTTCCATGAAAATATGAACGGAATATGTATCTCCCTTTACTTTCTACGTCCCAGTATGTCTCAGTCGGTTTTGTAGGGTCGTCAAACCGGGCATAGCTTTGGTCCTAAAAAAGACGTTTGGAAAGGGTGGTTACTACAACACATGTTATAGAAAACCGAAACCTCCGGACACTTGTAAAGTACTGGGAGAAAACTATTTCCGACGAGTTGGTCTTTTGAAAAAAAGGGAGTTTCACAAAAAAGAAATATAAAGATTAGATACAGTCGGAGTCTTTTACGATTTGTCTCAATGTAAAAAATGTCTCGTTTCCACGTCACTCAATGTTCTTTCTTGGTTATTCGAGTTCCAAGACTACACCAATTTAAGTTCCGATGTAAACAAAAAGAATGTAAGAGTGATACAATTGATTACGTGAGGGTCCACGTGTCACCTAAACTCTATACTTTTGAATCGTTGTTCGTGACCGGGATATTACTTTAGGATGTGGTCGTGATGAGATTATTGAAAATTGAGAAACTTTCCGAGATACAAAATCCGAAAGACACGGAGAGTGTCAACCCTCCGACATTTATTAGTATACGCATAGACGTTCTCAGACCTATTTGGACGGTTCGTTCGATCTTACGATTGTCTCCCCCAAACTAATCTTTATAAGGAGAGTACAGGTCCTCTGAATAATCGATATCGGGATTCAACTAAAAGAGGTCTCTTTCAACCAGTCCCTATCGGGGGACAATTACAGTCTCCTCAACCACTTTCAGTACTTTATCATTTTGTCTGTCTAAGAACAAACCCCCATCTACGAGCTCTTTCGGATCCCACGGGGAGCTCAGGACTTCGGAACGAATTGTCAAGAGAAGGTGTACTGGGACAGTACCCACCCTAGAGGACACCACCGAGGGCCGTTGTTCACGTCGGAACTTAAATTGGTGTAGTCTTGAAACTCGATTAACCAAGAATGACGTGGAAACGAGACACTCTTTACATTGAGACAAACCGTAAAAGACTCCGACTGTATCTAATCTTTATATTTCTTTTTTGTGAAACTCCCTTTTTTCAAAAGACCAACTCGTCGGAAATAGTTTTCTCCCAGTATTTTACAAGTGTCCGGAGGTTCCAGTCTTCTATTACATGTGTTGTAGTAAACACCCTTTCCAAACGTCTTTTTTAGGACCAAAGTTATTCCCGTTTTGACGACCCTACCAAACCGACTGAGACATACTGGAACGTAGAAAGTAAAGGGAGATACATGTTCAAACCCATATTTTCAGGGAAAACTTTTATTTCATTACCCGGAGCGAGCTTCTTCGAACCAGTGGGGCACAGAGAGAGAGAGAAATAAAAAAGAAAGAAAGACAGAGAATGAGAGAAAAAGTCCGACTAGGGAACCTCGTATCTACGAGGGACGCAAGTGAATAGACGGGCCCAAAGATTCTGGACTTACCCTTCTGCAAGAAGTAAGGGAGTCCTCTGGTCCTCCCGTGGACACCGGAGGCACTTGTCCCGTTTGAGGAACAGAGCCCCAAAATAACCGAAAGATACATTTGGTTCCTTATAGTCGGAGAAAGAGAGGAGATAAGGAGAGAGTAAGTAAGTAAGTAAACGGTTACGGCAAAGAGGAAGCCCAAGGGGACCTAGGTCACCCCCGACCTGGGGCCCTTTCAGGACGTCGTCGGCGACGAGGAGGTGGTCGAGAGGGGCTCCAGTGTCTCGACGGTGGAGCCGTCCGAGGCTAGAACCACTGTCTTCGGAGACCAATTGTGAAGGTCCTAGACCGAAGTCGGCTTGACGGGTTCGATATGGAAAGAGAGGGCCACTCAAGACTGTTCTTCACCTCCCTCTACAACCTTAATTCGTCTCTGACACGAGACGGTCTCGGGACCTCCCTTGCTTTCTCTTGTCTGTTCTCTAAACGTTACGATCGACGACGAGACCCTTTCAGATAGAGCCCGGGAGGTCTTTTGGAGGACACGGGGCCCCTGTCCTGTTAGGAAGTTGAACAGGGTCGTCTCTGGGGCCCGGGTTTTGGTCACACGGGTCACGGCTCGAAAACCGGTGACCTTCTTACTTACGGGATTCCGTTCCTTCCTTCTCCTTCGAGGGGGTCAACACCCCGAACGACCGAACCTTTAATTTATCCCGACGGTCCCGAGTCTCTATGGTCCAGGGGCTCTCGGGTGCCATTGGAATTTTCGCCCCCTGGTTTTGTAACTGAAGTACCTCCTATGTCCTCGTCTTGACAGTCATCATTTTGGACACCGTGGTGACAGGTTTTTCTGATGGCGACATTGACCCCAGGGCCCTCTTCTCTCCTAATTTAGCAAAGCGGTCGGGTCTTTTACAGTCGACCCCCCCGTGGTCCACTGAGTACTCAAGGAGATGTAAGGACTCACGGGTCCTGGGGACGACCCTTCTCTGGACGAGAGGTTTGACCCGCGTGTTCACTGAAAGGGGGACTCCTCTCCGGGTGGAAGACCTACCTGTGACACTGGATAACGAGAGAAAGAGTTCTCGGGGGGTTCTACTCACCTCCAACGTACTCGGAGACTTCCTTCTTGGCCCACCCGACCTTCTCGTTCTCTATTTCGATTGAGTTAATAAGGGACTCCAGACCCACTTTCTGTTCGGGGGGACGGGGGATCAGACCGATTTAGTTCGGGGTCACTATTTCTTGTGTTTGGTCCGTGGTAGGACCAATCTTTCGTGGTCATGGGCGATGGCTGTCTCCGGACCCGACCGTATGACGGGGTGTAGTTATCTGACTTTGTTCGCCCGTAAGATCATCTCACGGTCAGCCGAACCTTATGCGGCTAGGACGGTCAGTCTTTCCTTCCTCCTGTCCTGATATCCGGACATGCCCTAGAGTCCGATCAGTCGGTCCGATGACACTGAAATGTGGGGTGACAAGGTTTGGGGACATGGAATGACTCGGAGGAGGGCGGCTCCTGAGTTCAAATATGGGCGGACCTAGAGTTCCTACCGAAGAAGACGCATACGGAGCGGGGTCGCAGTGTCGGGTAGAAACGGAAACTTACCCTTCTAGGTCAACCCCCGTGGTTTGGTGTCGAGTGGACCTGAGGGGGTGTTCCCAAAATTCTTGAGGGGTCGGTAGAAACCCCTTCGGAACCGAAGACCGGACCTGAGTAAGGTAGGTCTTCTCATACCTACAACCGAGGATGTTATACCCCTACTGGACGACGACCGGCGGCTCTGGTTCCTTTTCACGACCCTTCCCTGTTTTCGTGACGAGGTCGACGACTACCTTCGTCCAATGGCCCACAACTTCTTCCTCCGTGTCTAGACGTTCCTCCTCCATTCCATAGACCCCAAACAAAATTCCTTCCTGTGTTCCCAGGTCTGGGATCAACCCAGGATATGTGACTACCGTGGTCGGACTATTTTGTTCCTGTTGCCGACAGTCCAATCGGTGTCGTCTTCCCCGGTAGTTCTGACTTTTCCCTACCACCCTTAACGGTTCACCGTTTAATAACCATGGTTTCCTCGACCGTGTGTGAGACCATCGGTTTGTGTGGTTCTCTGTGTGGATCCGGTCCGACGGACGAGTGTCCAATTGCGACGGAGACTCGATAAGTCTGTTTTTGGAGGCCCATAAGTCGACTTTCCGTGCGACGGGAAACTTGTGGACCCTCACCTGAAGTGACTTTACTTTGGAGTGGCTGTGACGATAATGGACGACCAGTTCCACACATGCAAGAGTCCTACGCATCTGCGAAAAGGATGGACCTGACTTCCTCGTAGTCTTCATCGGGTCACGGACGAATCCCTTTATCAAGGGTCTAAACCTGAAGGATGGTCGTAACCAAGTCTGTTACCAGGCCGAATTTCATCGACTAAATCATGTTGTTCATTCGTTTTGAAATGTGTAGTTTACCTTTGACGTGTGACGTATATCCGGGTCTCTACTACCTTACTTGGTTGGCCTGTAATCTCTCTGAGAGGTTCACCTAGTATCTCTCTAGATACGAGGACCCACCTGAACGAAGGCTGCCGAGACGAGTCTGAGTCCTACTGGGGTGTCAGGGTTCCGATAAGAGGTATGCTTTAACACATACCCTCCGGGGGAGGGTATTATTATGTCCACAGTTGTTTAAACGGAGTCCATTCCCCCCTATCCTAAAGTGTCGTCTACCTTGACCCATTCCATTATTTAGCCCATTGATTCAAACATGTTCTTTCCCACGACAAGGGGGAACCCCTTGTCTAAGTACTCAAATGCGAACCACTGGTTCATACCCAGTTTCTAACGTTTGTACTAAACGATCGGGGAACCACTTTCCCGGGAATACAATAAGATTGATGGGGATGACGTCAATTTAAACGTCCATAACAGGGAACCTAGGTAGTATGCTCCCACTTCTCTTGTATGGTGCGTCTGGGTTTTTTGCGACTCACCTGACGTGTCTCCCTGGGGCGACTGGGAGCTCTCTGATTCTGGTAGGAATTCTTCTTCCCTTTCTTCTGGGAACTGCTCGGGGAAGTCCTACTTGGACGTGCTAGTTGACTTAACGACGAACCGGAGTAGTTGCACTAAAACTTAAATTGAAGGCAAAGTTGAGTCCTGTTTCAAAAGTAGAGTACCCGTGTAAGGACGCGTCTGAAGGTGTTGTGAAGGTCGACGACCATACGCCCCGACACGGAGACAGTCACTACCTCCCAGAAGGAACCACCCACAGTGGCGAGACGGTCCCTCTAAAATTTGGTGAGACGAGAACCCCTACTGTTTTTCTCTGAAAGGAGAGAGAACAGTTAGTATTGGAGAGGCACGAGAGAACCACATTCTGGATGTCGGTCAGTTATCTGAGCCCAGTACCCCAATGTAAACTATATTTACGGTCACATTGTTTTCTGATTGGATGTTGTTCGGAGCCATTGGACGGACTAAATGTACGATCCACCTGTTCTAGGCACAAAGTCACCAGGGATAAGCATGGGAGATAGCCCTCTTGTCTATAATACTAATTTCATCTCCGGACTGATCAAAATGTTTTGTCTGGGAGGATCTATCTTGTTATCGGTAGGTTCGGAATTTACTTTCGTTTAGGTTTACTCTTTTCACCATTAAGTATTACCTTACCGAAACCTGTAAGAGTGTCGACGAGTTCCTCCCTGGACACGGTATTAATTCCAACTTACAACACATATGTCAGGACTGAATAGACCGTTACATAGCGGACGAAATCTACTGTACTTTTTGGTCCATGTTCGTTACAGTTTACTTTTGGAAGGAAAGACCTGAAGCCAGGATAGAACCCACTTCCCGCTAACCACCTTTTGATATAGTCGGTGACAATATCAACGGAACCATCAAGACGAAACACCTGGGACTTAAAATGTTACATAATACTTGAAACATTGGGTTTCCAACTACAGTAAGAGGGTTTAACCGCCAACCTCTCGGTCCCACGTTATATAGGGATACTTACTACGAGTATTATACTCAATTCTCGTAGTTCTCCCCCCTTACTTCCTCCTTTGTCTGTCTCGACCTGAGACGGAGTCCGGTCCGACGCTTGTAATCCGATGTGCGTACCAAGGGGAGGTGGTATCTTGAGACTTGACACACGGTCCGGATATCTTTACCGTATGTTTACCCTTTGGTCTAGAGGAACTTACTTTCTCGGAGTCCTGAACATGAATCTGAGAGGTAACGGATTTTCTTATACGATTAATAGAGACATTATCTTGTTTCAGTATTTAGGGTAATACAAATAGCCTAATACTGGTGTCAGGATAACTATTTATAGGTGACAAATAGATCAGAACACTGTGTACTTAGTACCCGATTGAAACTAGTATAGAGAGAAAATGGAACAGGTCTGATCAAAGTTCCTTAAACCCCTCCACCCAAACTCGCTCACGTGAATCCCATATATTCCAAAAGTGTTTTGACCAGCTCAGGAGCCGATTCTCCCCTGAGACGGACCCGGGCGGCCACATTATTTGACGTGAGGCGATAGACGTAACAGGAAGACTCACTCAAACAAAGGGCCTTGCGTACCGATGCTGTGACGGTGATTCGGGTGCTGTCACCCATACGACCTCTGAGTTCCCCCGGGACCGACCACAAGACTCAGTCACGGTTCCCTGTCTGTTCAAAGGGACTTACAGTTTTCGACTGACAGTACTTCCGTGTTGACCGAACTAGTCCCCGACCACGAAGACCGGACGGACTGACCACAGAGGGTTACACGGTTCCTCAGACGGGTTCTGAGACCACTCGTCTGTCAGTAATCTCGGGAACCCACCACAGACACACTCGAGTCAGGTCTGGTCTGATCCCCGACCTCGACCTCTTACCCCCAGGGACGGGAACCGGTCCCGAGGTCCGACTCTTCCAGTGTCGGAGTCTCAGCCAGGTCCTTGTGTCCTGGGCCGTCGGTAGTCTCCGTTTGGAGGATGACCGACTTCCCCTTTGTCTTCGGGTTCCAGTGTACCACAGCATCGTGTCGTTCCTGCTCTCGGTCCCACAGGAGGAGACTCGAGACTCCCGAAGGAAGACGAGACCGTAGGGTGACAGGGTCCTAGGTTCCAACTGGGACGGGGTCCCGTGCGGACGCCAGGTGTCCCCGAGTAAAGGTCGGGGAAGGATCAAAGGACTCTCGGTCCGGAGTGGACCGGGGAGTCTCCTACCTCGGGAGGCAACCTCGGCTCGAGATCTCGCCGGCACTCACCGTTGAGGATGACCCGTCCCCGACCCCCTACTCACAGGAATTCCCCGTCCCTTTCCCCCGGGTAGGATATTTCTCCGGGTCCCTCCACCGAGGGAGGACCCTTCTTAAGGACGGACTTCTCGTGACTGGCCACCCCCGAGTGGGCCGTATAGTGAAGGGTCACAGGGGAGGAGTGGAAGACCCCGGCGTCTGAACTCCACGACCGACGTCGGACACCTCGTTCCACTCAAACCGACCCGGACTTTACACCCACAGACTCGACTACCCGTGGGAATAGGGTACCCCCGGACTTTAGAGAGGGGTCGGATACACTCGAGGAGGGTCGTTTTCGGTCCTGGATAAATATATTCGAAACAGTGATTCGGGTCATTGGTTAAAATCGAGAGGTCCCACTGACCCTTATTCGTAGTCATGTGGGTAGAGTGTCATATGGGTCGATCTGGAAAATCGGAGTCATGTGGGCAGAGTGTCACGTGGGGTCATGTGAGACTCGGAGTCATGTGGGTAGACAATTTGCCACAGTTTACGGTCCATTCCTACTTAGTCCGGCCCTCCACCCCGACCAAAACCCCTCTGACGACTCCGGTGTACTGACGGTCCCCGAGCAGTCCCCTGGTCCCCCCTGAGTTCAGTCCTACCTCTGTGGTCTGTGGCCAAATAACTCGTAGTCCCGATGCCGACTCCTCGCCCAACCCCGTCCCACGGACCGAGATCGCCCCGTGGCGTGTCTCGACCATCCCCCCACCCCAGTGGTCCTTCCGTTTCTGTGGTACCAGCGACCCCGCCCCGACGGGCCGTCCGTGGCTCTTCGACTTCACGACGTCCTCCGACCACTTCTTCTCCTTCTCGAGGTACGCCCGGTCCCCGAGGGGCTCCGTACGCGCCGCCGGACACCCACCCGTGCCCCCGAGACACTCGGACCCAGAGGCGGAGGTTCTGGGGTAGTCCTACCCCTTCGTTTGGCCCGTGGGATGGTCGGAGTTCCATGGACGCCTCTTCCCATACTTCCGGAGGACGAACTGCTTCGCCGGGACCCGTAGGTCCTTCACGAGGCCCACCTTCGCCTTCCCGAAGAGGGTCTACCAGAGTAGGAAGTCATGACTGCTGTCCAACCACTACTCACAGCAGGGGACCACCGTTTACAGACCGTACCCACTCCAAAACTAACCACCGCCCCCCCTCCCCACGGGTCTCGGGACGGTGGTTTGTGTGTACCCGTGTGTGTGACGGACCGTGTGTGGGTCTGAGAGGTTCATTGAGAGTCGGGTTCTGCGAAGAGTCGTGGCAGGGAGACGGGTACCGTCCCACGGGAATGAAGGGGAGTCACGGGCCGGAGGAGGTTGCGACTCTGTGCAAGATCAAACAGAAGGGAGGACTGGACCCCGAGACTCACCTGTCTCGGTCGGGACGAGACGAGAGGACAGGTGCGGGTGGGTCCGACCCTGTAATTCATGGAACCGGTACTCCTGTCCCACCGAACCTAAGGTCAGGACCGGCTGGACCGTTGTGAGTGACGTCGATGGTCCACCGTCCACCACGCCTCCACCCCAACCCTCTCGGCGTCCGGATGGAAACCGTGCATCTTCGGGACATGGAGCTACAGTGCCCAACAGTACACCCCGTTAGGGTCCCCCTACTACAGGCGTTTCGCAACGTGGAGTACCTGGTGCCGGTGCCACTTCCCGTACTCCCGGACTAGGGGGTAGAGACCAGCGGAGT
>SJYO01021718.1:0-10000 GCA_006410555.1 Capra ibex
GTAGAACTCCCTTCCGAACTGGAACTCCGAAACCCCAGCGTTCCCGTCTCACGATGGGTGACAGGGTCAACTACCGTAAAAATTCCTTCGGCAAAATTCCCTGAACAGTGCCAAACTTGTGAAAAACCGGGTTACGGGGTGGACAGATGTCTAATCCTTAAACGGAACAGGAAAGTCCTGAGCCCCAAACGGTATCCCGAAGGGACCTCCCGTCGGTCGTAGACCCGTACGAAACAGAGAAAGGAAGATAGAGAGAGGACCCGGAACCGGAGGAAGAGGACAAGAGACACTATTTTGTATAACCACCGGCAGACCTGGTAGAGTAGATTTCTCCTTCGTCCCAGAACGACGACATCGACAACGTTGAAATAAGACTATAGACTACGGGTAACCCTGTCCTTAAACAGGAAATTTTAGTGGACAGGAAGTATTCTCAGATTCAGGTATAACCATTTGAAAACCTCCCGGAAAAAATTGGAAAGGTCTTTCCGTTACCCCAGAGCAACCCAAGGACTCAATAACAACTCTGACCCGTGTCGGGGTGTTCAATTATCCGAAGGAAGACAAAGGTATCCACCTGAAGGAATCCCCACTCAGAAAGACTTCGAATGGGATGGATCATGATAACCTTGGACTCTCGGTCCATAGGGACCCAGTCCCACGTCTAGGGGTCCGTCCGACTCCTCACTGTCGGAGGATCTCTAACTTAGGTCCCCGTCCAGCTCCACACTACCGGAGGGCCCCTAACCCAGGAACTCGTCCAGTTCCGCCCTGCTGGAGGACCCTGGGGACCTGACCGTCTAGGGGTTCGTCCAACTCCGTACTGTTGAAAAGCTGCTGGTCTAAGGATCCGTTCAGTTCCGTCCAACTGGGGGACCCTGGGGGCCCGACCGCAACCCGTAGGGATTCTAGAGGTCGTACTGGTCACGACCCATCCTAATTCCCCAATATTAAAATGGAGTAACGGTCAAACAACTGACGTCTACCCTTATCTTTGGGACGACGGCCATTCAGCGAAGTCAGTACAGGCTGAGACACACTGACGTATCTGCCGTCGGGTGGTCCGAGGGGGTAGGGACCCTAAGAGGTTCGTTCTTATAACCTTACCCAACGGTAAAGGAAGAGGTTACGTACTTTTACTTTTCACTTACACTTTAGCGAGTCAACACGGGCTGAGAATCGCTGGGGTACCTGACGTTGGATGGCCCGAGGAGACCGGCACCTTAAAAGGTCCGTTCTCATGACCTCACCCAACGGTGACGGAAGAGGTATCTTTGACATTACATTTCGTTAGGTTCGGACACGGGACTCTGACCCTTGGACCACTTTGCCAGTATTCGGAATAGGAGAATGACGAGATTTACTAACATTCAGTGACTACAGGAGGGGATCAGGAGGTATTCTCGTCCAACCTCGCATAGGTGTCCATTTGTAAAACAACAGTATCTGGGTGAAATCCATTATCTTCGTTACTGTTTCCTTACCCAATAGACCGGGACAATCCCCGTAATTCCATACAATTATTATCAGGCCCACCTCGTTGTAACGGATGTTTCCCGTCCCAGGATTGACATCCTCAATCATTAACCGTATTCTTGTTTAAACAATTCTCCGTTGTCTGGTCTACAAGGTATTTTCACCTTACCTCTAAACTAGGCCTCTATAGAAACATTGAAATCCCCTTCCAACTATTCCAACTATTCCCAAACCCGGCTTTGTCGGACGTCCCGATTGAGGGTTTCACAGTTTGTAATAGGGACCTTCGGGTTAGCAGAAACTTCCCTACGGTTGTCTACCTGAAGATCGTCCGTAACACACGGACAGCGGGCGGGGTCGCCCAAGTGACTCTCTACGACCACAACGTGTACAACATCCTTTGTACCTTCTACTTCCGGACTCATAGATCTCCCCAACCTATAATATGTCATAAAGGGAGGGTTCCCGGTCGATAAAAGACCAACAGGGAGGTGTTCTAACATCTCCGTTGTAACACCCGGACCTGTCCCAAGTCCTTTTCTCGTACTTTGTCCTCCCTTCCCCCGTCCCGTGCTGAAAACTTTCGCATACAATTCGGTTCCCGTATTGTATTTGGTTAATTTTAGTTAGCCCAGGTTATACTTTTCAGTTTAAGTTCATTTGGAATTAGGGGTTAGACATTCAATTTACTTTGTGGGTCACCGTCGTCCTGTCGAGGTCAAGTCAAGTCAATGTCACTCGACTTGACCTGTTCACTTCGGTGAGTCAGCACGGGCTGAGAAACACTGGGGTACCTGACATCAGATGGTCCGAGGAGGCAGGTACCGTAAGAGGTCCGTCCTCATGACCTCACCCAACGGTAAAGGAAGAGGTCCTCTAGAAAGGATAGGTCCCTAGCTTGGACCCAGAGGACGTAACGTCCGTCTACGAAATGGTAGACTCGGTGGTCCCTTCGAGATTTGACCTCCGTGACAGTTTTCTACCAAGGGGTTCCAACCCTACCAGGAAGGTGAGTAATCGTATACTTAAGTAGACCGAGTGTTTTGGATCGGTCCGGTGTAAGGTTCCGGTCTCGGGAGACGTTATCGGGTGTGGGACATCTCACACGAAGAGAGACTTGGGATTGTTTAGGTGGAGAATGGATAGGGAAAAAGAGAGTGACTTAAAAACGTTACTCTGTAGTCTCGGACTCAAAGTATCCAAAACCGACCCGAGGTCAGAGTCCTCTCTTTCGACTTCCTGTCCTCCTTTTTCGTCACCCCTTTTGAACCCTTTTAGGGGAAGTATCGGACGGCCCTTTAGACGATTTATGGACTGGACACGAGTGTCAAAAGTTACCGGACGAGGAACCGTGTTTCTTCTAATTCCTGTCTTCTTGGGGGTGGCCGAACCCATTGTCGATGACCCCGAGTCGTCTATCACGGAAACCCCGTATGACTCCTCGTTGGAGAGGTCTTAGGGGGAGTTAACGTGGGTGACGGTGGGCGGACAAGGACCCCCCAAGCTCCTTTGTTCTTTGCTCTCTAACATTTCCTTAATTCTAAAGCAATCCGTATCCAGGGAGGTCGTCATCTTCGCTCCTGGAGGATGGAATTGGCCTCCAGAAGACCTTAGACTCTGACTCGACGTACTCGAAAGACGACTCAAGGAAAGAATGACAGGGTCAAAGGTCGTACTACCCGAAGAACAGTGAAGGGGACGTGGCCCAAAAGAAGCGCAAACCGAAGATGGCACCCTCGAAAGCGACTCAGCCAAGGACGACACGAACCAGAGGAGGAACGTCCTGGTACGTCTCCAACAAAGTCGGTCCAATTTGGGCTCAGTACTGTGGTATCTACAGTCCGCTCACATAAGAGGAGCCAAGACAGAGCAGAGTTGTTTTTAAACTTCGCTGTCTGTAATCTCGGGAGCCGTACAGTATCGAGAACCTGTCTGGCACAATATCGAGAGTCCAGAGCTTGACTGGTACAATATCGAGAATCTATCTAGTCACAATGTCGAGACACAATGTCGAGTTAAAATAAATTTTTTATTATCCTTTTATGTACGAGTTCCTCACTCCCGTACGGCTGGGTTTCTGCGCTTCTCTTCTCTCTGTCTTCCTCGTGCGTACACGCCTCACACCCGTCCACACAACTTCTCTGAGGGGTAGGAAACCGAGGAGAAAAATATACAAAAAAGGAGGGGGGATCCGGACGGGAAACGTTCAACCCGTCCGGTCCTCACGACAAACAAGATGGACTCCAGGAGTGAGACCAGGAGCCTGGAAGGAAACAAGAGAAAAGTGTCCCAAAAGGGAAGGAACAGAAAATTGGTGGCGGTAAGACCTGAGGACAAAGGATAAGATTGATGGATTGTGAGGGTTGGGGTTGGTAGTGGACGTAAAGAGACAGTGTCTGAGAACGAGAGAAACGCTACTGAAGGGGTGGTTAGAACTCGGGTTTGATCCTGTTGGTATCTCACACCAGGTCCGGTCCAGTTATTCTGAAAACAAATGATAGAAACAAATTACTCTTCCAATTTAAGAAACCAGGAGGCCTTGTAGTTCCACTTTCCGGACCCTTCTGTCTTTCTCTGAGACTTTTTAGACCTCCTCTTGAGTTTTTTTGTTTTGTTTTTTTGTGGTCGTACTGTACTTCGACCTTTGACAGTGTTGGCCACCCTTCCGGGTCCCGTCTCCGTCTTCTTAGTATCATCCTAATGTCTTAATACGCAAACGTATGTCTGACCTACCTCTTCCGTTACTGTGGAGTGAGGTCATGAGAACGGACCTTTTAGGGTACCTACCTCCTCGGACCATCCGATGTCAGGTACCCCAGCGACTTGAGTTACTAAAGTGAAAGTGAAAAGTGAAAGTACGTAACCTCTTCCTTTACCGTTGGGTGAGGTCACAAGAACGGACCTCTTAGGGTCCCTGTCGTCTCGGACCACCCGATGGTAGATACCCCAGTGTGTCTCAACCTGTACTGACCTCGCTGAATCGTCGTCGTCGTCGTCGTATGTCTGACCTTCAACCAGGGCGTCTTTGTCTCTCCTATCTCGTCCTGGTCCTCTAACCTTCTCTTCGTCTCCTCACTACCCCGTAACCCTGTCCAACAGATCTGGTCTGTGACTGGAGTGGACGACCCCCATCCTGAAGGGTGGGACGTCCCTCCCACTACACAGTCCCGTTTCGTTACTTAGGAGGTCGTCTAAGACCGTCAAACCGAAGGTTCCTATTTAGGAGAAGAAAACTGAGTCTCTTGTCTTTAACTTGTCACCAAGTAGAACCTCCGTCTGTGACCTGTTAGTCTCTCGACACTGACTCAAGGAGTACTCTTAGGGTTTACCTCTGACATTCCCGACCGAACTCGTTCAAAAGCAAGTAACCCTATTTTACGGTTTCTGTTATCCATTAACTCTACAAGTTCTACCTCACCATTAAGAGAACTTTACTCTATCTGGATAGGGTGAGACACACACACACACACACACACAGACACACACACACACAGACACACACACAGACACACACACACACAGACACAGACACACAGACACACAGACACACAAACCCTTTTACCAGGTACACGGTACTGAACCAGGACCCACCTGTTAACGGGACCCACGGCCCTCGGTCGTGTTCCTCAGGGCGGGTACCGTTTCCAGTTCTCCAATTCCCCAGGCCGTCCGTTTCCGTTCAGCCCGGAATTCCCTCGGAACGATATAAAAGAACTCGTAGATGGGGGTTTTGGTCTCAGACGGACGGAATGACGTAATGCGTAAGGTGGATAAGAAGACTGTAATGTCCCCCCGATTGGGGCTGGTGGAAAGAGACCTTTTTCAATTGAATCTCGAGGTCAATTGTCAGAGGACGTATATTTTCCTCACAAAGTCAAGTTTGGGGAGACTACCGAGAGATTGAACGGAATGGACCTGAAAATGTTGATACGTACACTAACAAATGTCGGGGGTTGACACTCTCCGTTCCCTTCGGATTTTGTATCTCGGAAAGTTTCTCAATTTTTCAATAATTCTCATCACGACCACATTCTAAAGTGACAACTCGATTATGAACAACGATTCAAGGGTATAGAGAATAAGTGACACGTGGACCCTCATGTAAACAATTGTATCAATCTTACATTCTTTTTGTTTTATCATCGGAACTTTGATTGATGTAGTCTGAAAACTCGATTAACCAAGAAAGAAATAACATTGAATGACGTGGAAACGAAGTACTTTTACATTGAAACAAACTATGAAAGACTCCGACTGTATCTAATTTTTATGTTTCTTTTTTGTGAAGTTCTCTTTTATTCAAAAGACCAATTCGTCGGAAACAGTTTTCTCCCAGAATTTTACAAAGTGTCCGGAGGTTCCGGTCTTCTATTACATGTGTTGTATTAAACACCCTTTCCATATTATAAGGAAAACTTTTATTTCAATAACCCGGAGCGAGTGACTTCGTCGAACCAGAGGGGTACAGTTAGTAAAAGAGAGAGGGGGAGAATGAGAGAGAAAGTCCGATCAAGGGTAGACCTGTCTCCAGACGGTACAGATGAATAAACGGACCCAAAGATTCTGGACTTGTCCTTCCACGGGACGCAGAAGTGATGGAGCCCTCTGACCCTCCCGTGAACATCGGAATGCATCTGTCACGTTCAGAGAACAGAACTCTGAAATAACTAAAAGACATATTTGGTTCCTTGTAGTCGGAGAAAAGAAGAGAGGAGAGAAAAGTATAGATGTTGTAAGAAAGAAATAGATAGAGAGAGATTTAGTTAACAGCTGAGACAGAGGGGAATCTTAAGGGACCTAGGTGGCCCCGACCTGGGACCGTGGACCCCTACGAGACAGTATGAGGAAAAGAGAAGGGTGGTGGACTGTAGAGAAGGAGTGTAGTGTCCGGAAACCTTATAAGTGATTAGTTTTACTGAGTTGATACCTTAGTAAAACTAAGATCTCTAAATGAAGAATAACAAGGGAGAAAGGTCTTAGAAAACAAAGAGTAGAGTGAACAAGATAAAGGTCTTATGGAAGTATGGTAGACTGTACGGTCGAAGACCTTTGTGAGATGATGGAAGGAGTGCTCATTGCCGTAAAAGGTAGTGTCGTCCTCACTGACCTATATACTGGATACGAAGGGGGTAATCCACAAACTCGACACACCCGGGTTAGGATTGTGGACTCGGTAAAAGAGTGGTTTGTTATCCTCAGTGTCGGGAGGATGAGATGTGTAAGTAGTTGACTACCCGTTCCGTAGATAACGGTTATTTAAGATGACACGACGTCGACACCCCTCCGTCTTCTTGGACATGGTCCTGTGTCCTAGACAGAGACGGGACCACGTCCCGGTACCCTGTGGACCAAAACATTTAATGGTTAATATTTCTTTTCCGTGATGAGGAGATCAAAAGAACCCGAAGGGGACACCGAGTCGATCATTTCTTAGGTGGACGTTACATCCTCTTGATCCAAACTAGGGACCTAACCCTCGTAGTGGACCTATTCCCTTTCCGATGGGTGAGGTCATAAGACCGGACCTCTTAAGGTACCTGACATATTAGGTACCCCAGCGTTTCTCAGCCTGTACTGACTCGTTGAAAGTGAAAGAGCAGTGACTAAGTGAACTTAGAGATAAGTCCTCCCCCGGACATACCAAACCCCTGTGTCCCCGCGACCCTCTTCCTGTCGTACGTCCGAACCCACCCAGTGGTCGAACCACCCAAGTCCACTAGCTACACAGTCCCGGAATACGTATCCAGACCCCTTGTTCCCGGACCCAAATTAGGGACCTTTCTCCGTTGTACCTCCTGGACCATCGGAGTCACCTCCTCCTACCACTTCTCCGTTCACTGACCCTCTCGTCCTCTTTCTGTCTTCCTGTCACAATCTCAGGACCAGTCCTGTCGGTCCACCCCCTTCTACTCGGAGAGGACTGTGGACCTGTCGGGACCGGTTGGGATGGAGTACGTACGAGGACCGTGGGCCTGTTTAACGTCTGGGGTATACCCTCACTTTAGTTGACCCTCCACTAAAATTACCCACAGGTGTTGTCTCGTATGAAGGTTCTTGGACTAACAAGAACGATGGAGGAATTTTAGGACGAACGTAGATATTTATCCTTTGGGTCGGAGTGAGTCACTGTTCTGTACTTACCCCGTGACGGGCGCGACTTCTGAGGTGTACGGGGAGGATCAAGTGTGGGACTTCGGTCTTTTCCGGTCCTGGGGGTACTATTGTCTCTACCTCGGGAGACAGTGTCTGCAACTACAGTGACCGTCAGAGGACCTTACTTTTTATTACAGGTTTCTGTTCCTGGGTGAAAGTTTCTTAATTCTCCCGAACAGTCAGGGTTGTCCACTACTCGAGTGAGAAGTAGTGGTCTATCTATCGGGGTTCTTCACTTAAGTCTCTACGACTTTAGAACCAATCTCCGTCGTGTTTTCTGACTGACTTACTCTGTTTGCACTCCCCCCTTTTAGGAGGTGTTTCCGAGACAATACCCTTGGTGACTGGTTTTGGTGCCCGGGATCGGACCGGACTATGTCTGGTAAACGTACTTAACCGAATGTTGGTCTTCAGGACCACTCCTTACGTCGTGAATGTTCTATGGTAGTTGGTCTTCTTAACCCCCTTCCAGGTTTCCCCTCTCCTCTGCTGTCAGTTATACAGGATAGTCGAACGGTCTTAGGAGGGACCTTAGGTAGAACCGACTCTCTACGGACTTGGAGGTCTTTCCTAGGATTCTGGTTTCTACCTAGTTCGTTCTACTGACCGGTCTCTGTTAAAGGTCTCCGGACCTTTTATTGGGGTAGTGGTATTTTAGGTTCTGGCACTCGGTGCACCGTCTCGTCAAGAGGACCCAAGGGAATGCGACAAAGAGAGGTGGGCCCGCGGGGAAGGGTTACTTCGGACAACGAAACAGTCACGGAGATGGACGAGCCTTTTAAGTAAAGGTTTACAATCTGTTCTCGGGTGAGAACAAGGACCCTTCCCGAGGGGGAAGGACGTTGTTTCCCGTTGAGACCACCCTAAAGAAGTTGTGTCGACTGGAGAGTCCATGAGTCCCTGGTCGAGCAGACGACTGGTTGGTCTGGGTCACCATCTTTGTCCCTGAGAAAACAGGTACAAGAGGAGGACTGTTTCTGTTGACCGATCACGGGGCTGACCCATTCTTTGTTCTCTTAAATGACTGGAAAAAGGGGAAAGAAGAAAAGTCAGGGAGGAAAACACATGAAAAAGAAGACAGGTCCAGGGCTTACGTCCTCAGATCAACTTCCCGGAGTCGGACTTGACTCCCAGCCTCGGACTAGTAGAGGTTACTCGTCTCTTGAACTTAAGACCAGACGACAGACCGAAGACATCCCGACTCAAGGTCAGGAGGGACGGACCTTCGGTTCCCTTTTCAGGACGTTACGGACCACCGTCCACTACAGGTGTTCCGGGGGAAATCACGGGGGAGGAAGGGGAGAAGAAAGTTGGACCGGAGGAAAGGAGGGAAACGTTGTAAAGTTCTGGACTCGATAAAGTCAAATGAGTCATGAACCTCGACTTCAAGACCCAGAGACATCCTCCAAAAGCCTTTCTGACTTCGGAAAGTAAATTTCCCCGTTGGTTAATCCCACCGACCCGGATTCACATATCGAACACAAGACACAATACTATACACCACCGGCNGAGGAAAGGAGGGAAACGTTGTAAAGTTCTGGACTCGATAAAGTCAAATGAGTCATGAACCTCGACTTCAAGACCCAGAGACATCCTCCAAAAGCCTTTCTGACTTCGGAAAGTAAATTTCCCCGTTGGTTAATCCCACCGACCCCGATTCACATATCGAACACAAGACACAATACTATACACCACCGGCAAGACGGAAGACTTTAATCTTTAAGACCAAGACAACGTGACACCTCCATAGAACTCACTTACGATAGACTGACGTTTCTAAGATCGATACTCGGGTACTTAGACCTCCCTTCCCGACCCCGTGTCGTTGACCGTTAGTCCTCGGTCGCTCAGAAAATCCTGTTCGGACCGGTTCGACCAAACTGGGTCGTGTTCCCCGCCCGGGGTCTCCCCACACCGACCTTTCCTCGTCCGTCTTTTCTTTCGTTGGTCTCGGTCGATCCAGAGTCTATTAGGGGTGAAGGCTGTCCGTTGGTCCGTTGGATCGTAAGGACACCTTGACCCTACCCCACTGTTACCGGATCTACCCCCCAAGGTACGGGGTAGAAACGAAAAACGAAGATGAAGACAAAATGGACAAGTCGCACTACGGTTCGTCACTCAAGTCCCTACTTGGAAGAACCAACACCCACCTCCCCCACCTACCTTACTGAATTGGGACCTTCCCCTACCCTTATATAATCCTCCAATCCCTTTGAAACACGACACACTGGGAGCGTGAGGAGACAGGGAAGGGGACCGGGGAAACGAGGACCCCACCCCCCGAAGGGACCCGACCAATGGGTGGGAGACCCGGTCTTTTCTCCACTGAAACCACTTTATCACCACGAACCTCAAAGGCTCCTCTTCAACC